>OW052046.1:12212642-12504378 GCA_932526495.1 Bombylius major | reverse complement strand
GCTTGAGCTGTTTAAGAGCTGCTTTTAGCTGTTTATTAGCTGTTTATTAGCTGTCTACATACCAGTTTTAGAGACCGCTTGAGCTGTTTAAGACCTGTTTATTAGCTGTTTATTAGCTGTCTACATACCAGTTTTAGAGACCGCTTGAGCTGTTTAAGAGCTGCTTTTAGCTGTTTATTAGCTGTCTACATACCAGTTTTAGAAACCGCTTGAGCTGTTTAAGAGCTGCTTTTAGCTGTTTATTAGCTGTTTATTAGCTGTCTACATACCAGTTTAAGAGACCGCTTGAGCTGTTTAAGAGCTGCTTTTAGCTGTTTATTAGCTGTTTATTAGCTGTCTACATACCAGTTTTAGAAACCGCTTGAGCTGTTTAAGAGCTGCTTTTAGCTGTTTATTAGCTGTTTATTAGCTGTCTACATACCAGTTTTAGAAACCGCTTGAGCTGTTTAAGAGCTGCTTTTAGCTGTTTATTAGCTGTTTATTAGCTGTCTACATACCAGTTTAAGAGACCGCTTGAGCTGTTTAAGAGCTGCTTTTAGCTGTTTATTAGCTGTCTACATACCAGTTTTAGAGACCGCTTGAGCTGTTTAAGAGCTGTTTACATACCAAGTAAGAAGTTGTAAGAAGTAAAAAAATGGATTCAAAATTACTAAAAAATATAATAAAGTCAACTAATGAAATTCGTAAAAAATATAAAGCTATCAAAACTGGAAAAGTTTTCAAAGAAAAATTTCTTTAAGAAACTTTTAAACCAATAGGTAAACCTCTGAAAGAATTAAAAGAAAAATATGAAGAAGAAATTGAAAAAAAAATCAAAAATGAAGTTAAAAAGGAACTAGAGTCAGTTTCTCTATATAAAGCCAAATCTGAAATTGATGAAATGAACACATTTGAAAAAGATGTTTCCAAATTTCCTATATTCAAATCAACACCAGTAACTGAAGATACTACTTTTAAGACCCCAGATAACACAATCCTTCAAAGTAGGTACTCCCATACAAAAATTACGACGATCGCTTGAAAAATCTTTAGATGAAGATACCTCATTAAATTCATATTATATGAATGAATATACAAAAGGTTTTGGTATTGATAAAGCTTATGGACCCAAGTATAATAAAGAAAAAAATAGCTTTGAACTCGGTTGAAGTGATTTAAAATTTAATGATAATACTGTAAATATTGATGGTAAAAATTATAATGCTACTAGAGGTCTTTATGAACTTATTTTTATGAAAAATCCTTTTTTATATAATATTAATGATCTTCAGAATTATCATGAAATATTAATTCAAACAAATGTTCACAGAAAAGATGTATTTGATGATAAAAGTCATATCAAAGGTACAAAAGAAAATCTTGTACTTGAATTGTAAAGAAAGAAAGAAAAAATAAAACATGTATTATTATTTTTTAGTATTAATAAATTTATTTGATAAAATTTTTTAAAAAACATTTATTTTAATTTATATCCATATTAATCCTAAAATGCCCCCAAGCATATGTACTTATCCCATTTTCTCTTATAAATCTTTTATCATCAGAAAAACTTAAAGCTACTTTATTAATTATTTGTGTATAAATATTATGAACCTTAGATCTAAATACATACATATTATTACTATAAAATAATTTCTTTTTATACAAACAATCTCTATAATTATCTAAACTTAAATTATTAACAACTGTCTTTTTTACACCTTTTGCTTTTTTTATATCTTTTGAATCTTTAACACTTAATGAATACATTTTCGATCTTAAACCAATAAATTCAGTCATTATATTTCCATTATTTTCATCTTTCATCATACCTAAAACTTTTTTATTTTTTAATGGAATATCATAAGGATTATTGAATGCATATTCAGAAGTATCAAAGTATTTATCAATATCATTTTTGATATCATTATAAAAATCTTCTGTTTGAATAGTATATATAAAAGAGTCAGTATCCATATAATTTATCAAAATATTTTCACCATATTTTGGTTTTATATAATCATAGTGAAATTTATACATGTTCAATTTTGATAATTCTAAAACACAAAATCCTAAGTAAATTGGCTTATCATAATAAGTATGCATACGTTTCATTTGTATAGCAACCATGTTATCAGTAAATTGTGTGACGCTATGAAAATTAGGTTTTGCTATCAAAGCTCTAGCTCCTAATTTCCTAAAATAATTATCCCATTCTGTTACAATTTTAACATCTTTTCTTTTATCAACATTTTCCATAGTCTTTCCGAATGTAGCATTATTCATTAACTTGAAAAAATTTTTATCAAATGTATTTTTTGCAAGCGTACGATGATGATTATTTAAATCAATGAATCGTTGCATCCATTTTGATTGTTTGAACTGCAAAACTCTATGAATATGTGTAACTTTAAGACCATGCTTAATACAATGTTGTAGATTTCTATAATGAATAACATATCGCTTCTTGTTTGTTAAATCTGTGATTAATTTAACATGTTTCGAATTTGAAGTTATTTTATTTTCTGAACAAAATGGTAAGTCATTATGTATATCATGTAGTACTTCAGGATATTCTAAATCAACTTCTAATATGTAACCAGTATCTGAATCTTCAGGAATATTTTCAATATCAATATTTTTATTCTCCATCCATTTAAAATCACCATAAGGAAGAGCTTGTGACATTGCATAACCATACAAATTATTTGCATCTACATACATTAAATATTGTGATAGTTTTTGTTCATCATAATCATCCATATATTTATTATTTGCTACAGAATGTCTATGACAACACTGAGAAATTCCACCTCTGATGCTTTTTTTAATGAAACTGTGCATATTAATATCTGTTAATAATTCCAGTTCAATTTTTGTTTCCTTCAACATTGCATCCCATGATAATCCTGGAGCGGTATAATATTGACAAGGATCGAGTGAGTAAATACTTTTGCAAACTTTTCTAAAATTTTCAAATACATCAGCTAAAAGTAGTACATCCGTCTTCAAATATAATAATAAATAATCCCAAAGATTTTTACATTCAAATTTACGCCAAACCTTTCGCGCATGATTATAATCTTCATTATTACATTCACTATTTGTCAATTTACTGCTAAAATCTTCTTGTGCTGGTAAACTTGTTTTATCTAATCGCTCCCATGAATTGATATACTCGTATGGGAATACTCCTTTTCTTGTTAGCAATTTAAATTTATCATCATCCTTGAACTCTGATCGAACTATTTTTAACATATCATTTGTCAAATTTTTTGCTAAAGAATCTAAACTAGACTGCATGAATCTATTCGAGTCTAGAAATCTCAATTCTATTGTATTCTTTTCATCAACGAAAATTCTCTTCGATAATGATACATATAGCTCCTTATTCAGAGGAATAACATTTATTTGTCCATCAAAATCGGATAACTCCTTTATAAACAAATGACAATCGTATCCAGAAAAATTATGAAAAAATATTGGAAAAAATTTAGGTACGCGATATAGTAAATTACATTTCTCATGAGCTGGTCCTCTATATTTGCCAGTTAGATGACAGTGGTCTCGAACTCTATCCTTATCTAAAAACTGTTTGCAAATATGACATTCTGTGCTTTCATTTTGAATTTTTATTTCGTTTAGTGTTAAGCGATTCATTGATTTTGAATTTTCTATATAATTGTGATATAAATGTTTCACATCTTGAATAATTGAAGATACAAATATTTTTGTACAATCTTTTCCCTTGTAAGTTCTGAATTTATTTAAATTATCATCAAAGCTACATTTAATATAATATGCAAAAGCACATGGCTCATGCTGCTGCACATTTGTTGTGAATGGTAATGATGGATCTGGCATGCATGTACTAATATCCTTTAAAATACATTCAAAATCAGCATATATTACAAAAGGAACATCTAATTGACGCTCATAATGTTCAAATTTCAAAATACTTTTTTCTTTCGTTGGCATTCTTGTCACTATTTTATTACAATCTGTTCTGTGAGTATTCAAGTCATTTTCGCAAGAAAAGTATAACAAGCATGAATTACACATATATATTTGATGCTGATGGTTTGTTAACTGCTCTCTCATTAATCTGAAATTTTGAAGAACAATTTTTTTGTTAATAATTAAAATTTCATAATTTACACTAACACTATTACCTAGACATGTTTTTTATCCAAACGTAATGATCCTTTTCTTCTTCTTGTATAAGTAATAAATTTATATGAATTTCTTTTTCTTTAGAAGTTGAATAATATGGTCCAATAATTATATTATCTTCTAATCCAAATACATTAATACTGATTTTTGGATTCAGCATTTCAAATTTATGAATATTAGATATTTTTACTGGGAACTCTAGTGTAGAAAAATCAAGATTAACGTCATTTTTTAAAATTATTTTTTCAGACTTGATATTTTCAATCTGATATGATGATGGTCTGTCAGAATGTATGTCAACTGGGTTCAATGCAGATATTATAGCCCATTTAAAACAGTACTCATCCTCATTCTTTACATTTATACAAGCTTTTTTATTTTGTATAGATTTTGGAAGTGATATGTACTGAGATCCTCGTAAGGGCTTCCACTGATTAATATTAATTTCAACATGAATAATTCTTATTAGAGTCCAACCACTATCTCTTTCTTGAAATTCTTGCATTTTTTTATGAATTTTGTCAACCATCTCTTCATAAACTTGACTTAAATCTTCGATTTTTTGTATAATTGTCATACAAGATTGAAACGATTTAACTGAAAGTGCAATATCATCTTCACCGTCATTTCCTTTTGTTATTTTTATATATTCGCAAAATAATTCCATATTAAACTTGAATGATGAGTGTTTATCGAGTAGGTTTCCTAAAGCATTTAAAACATGATCTTTTGATGTATTAAAGAATTTTAAGACATCTAATACACCTTCATCTTTGTTTTCAAGTATATACGTTTCAACTCTTTCATCAAAAGCGCTTTTGATTACCTTCAAATTTTCATTTAAAGGTTCAGCTGCATTTTTTTTATGAAAATTTGTTCTTACATGATATGACCAATTCTTTTTTAAAACATCTTTTTGACATGCATCACAAAATTTTGTTATTGCTATTGACTCAACTGAATTTTTCACTTCAACCGTATGATTCTTTCTTAAATGAGATAATAAATTATCACTCCTTGAGAATTCCTTTTTACATACTACACAGGAAAGTTTCTCGATAACAGAATCAGAATGGATCTTCTTTTTATGTTCTAATAATTTATCTTGTCTACTTAAATGTTTTCCACAAATATCACAAACTACGCGTTCACCATGAATGCTATTAACATGTCTTTTTAAAACTACTTTTGTTGAAAAATCTTTATTACATAATTCACATTTAAACTTCATTTTTTAATATAAATTTAACTTATTTGAAAACATATATAAATGTTGTTTCACTATCACAATCCTCGAAAACCTCTTTGTTGAATTGAAAACTCAAAGGTACTAGTAGAGTAGATATGGGGTTTCTAGACCAGGGAGGTTTTTGTGCACAGCTTTTTTGTGCACAGCTTTTTCTGGATGACGTCATGAGCTTTTGTGCTTTTTTGGTGTGTGTAAAAGAATGTGTTGTTGTTTTGTTGTTGTTTGAGATGAAGAAAAAATGAAAAAAAAATGTGATGTCGGTGGGATGGATGCGAACCTGAGACCTGTGGCATGATAGTCCGTAGCATATATCATTGAGCCACAGGGAATCTTAATATATGGCGATTATGTTGTGTCTATATAGGTATGACGAATTTTAGTTCGTATGTTATTAGAAGAAAAAAAAAAAAAAGATTGTGAAATAGTTGTGATTAGATTTGAACCCGCAAATAAAAATGGAAAAATTTGTATGTATAATATTTTTATTCATTTGTGTGATAAGAAAAAAAAAGATTGTGAAATAGTTGTGATGTTGATGAGATTTGAACCCGGGCCCTGACGTGATAATTCAAGAAAAAAAAAAAAAAGTTTAAATTTTGCAACTTTTATAAAAAGAAATTCTGGTTCGGTCTTTCTAATTGATTTTTTTTTTTTTGCACATATGATACATATAAGCAATTTTTTTATTTCGGATTTCATCAAGTTGTGAAATTATTTTTATATGTATGTTTGTGTGTGTGTGTGTATATAAATTTTGTCGGCACTTGTAAGCAGTTGAAAAAGAGTGGGGATACGATTTTTGTCTATAAATGGAAACAATTTCTTGAAACGGTATCAGTCCATAGTGAAATTTCAAAGTGTTTAATAAATTAAATAAGTTAAATTCATAATAAAAAATGAAGTTTACATGTGAATTATGTAATAAAGATTTTTCAACAAAATCAGTTTTAAAAAGACATGTTAATAGCATTCATGGTGAACGCATAGTTTGTGATATTTGTGGAAAACATTTCAGTAGGCAAAACAAATTATTAGAACATAAAAAGAAGATCCATTCTGACAAACTTTCCTGTGTAGTATGTGAAAAGGAATTCTCAAGGAGTGATCATTTATTATCTCATTTAAGAAAGAATCATACGGTTGAAGTGAAAAATCCAGTTGAGCCAATAGCGACAGCAAAATTTTGTGATGCATGTCAAAAAGATGTTTTAAAAAAGAATTGGTCATATCATGTAAGAACAAATTTTCACAAAAAAAATGCAGCTGAACCTTTAAATGAAAATTTGAAGGTAATCAAAAGTGCTTTTGAAGAAAGAGTTGAATCATATATGCTTGAAAACAAAGATGAAGGTGTATTAGATGTTTTAAAATTCTTTAATACATCAAAAGATCATATTTTAAATGCTTTAAGAAATCTGCTCGATAAACATTCATCATTCAAGTTTAATATGGAATTATTTTGTGAATATATGAAAATAACAAAAGGAAATGACGGCGAAGATGATATTACACTTTCAGTTAAATCATTTCAATCTTGTATGACAATTATACAGAAAATCGAAGATTTAAGTCAAGTTTATGAAGAGATGGTTGACAAAATTCATAAAAAAATGCAAGAATTTCAAGAAAGAGATAGCGGTTGGACTTTAATAAAAATTATTCATGTTGAAATTAATATTAATCAATGGAAGCCCTTACGAGGATCTCAGTACCTATCACTTCCAAAATCTATACAAAATAAAAAAGCTTGTATAAATGTGAAGAATGAGGATGAGTACTGTTTTAAATGGGCTATAATATCTGCATTGAATCCAGTTGACATACATTCTGACAGACCATCATCATATCAGATTGAAAATATCAAGTCTGAAAAAATAATTTTAAAAAATGGTGTTAATCTTGATTTTTCTACACTAGAGTTCCCACTAAAAACATCTGATATTCATAAATTTGAAATGCTGAATCCAAAAATCAGTATTAATGTATTTGGATTAGAAGATAATAAAATTATTGGACCATATTATTCAACTTCTAAAGAAAAAGAAATTCATATAAATTTATTATTTATACAAGAAGAAGAAAAGGCTCATTACGTTTGGATAAAAAACATGTCTAGGTAATAGTGTTAGTGTAAATTATGAAATTTTAATTATTAACAAAAAAATTTTTTCTTCAAAATTTCAGATTAATGAGAGAGCAGTTAACACATCATAAACAGCAAATATATATGTGTAATTCATGTTTGTTATACTTTTCTTGCGAAAATGACTTGAATACTCACAGAATAGATTGTAATAAAATAGTGACAAGAATGCCAACAAAAGAAAAAAGTATTTTGAAATTTGAACATTATGAACGAGAATTAGATGTTCCTTTTGTAATATATGCTGATTTTGAATGTATTTTAAAGGATATTAGTACATGCATGCCAGATGCATCATCACCATCTACAACAAATGTACAGGAACATGTGCCTTGTGCTTTTGCATACTATATTAAGTGCAGCTTTGATGATAATTTAAATAAATTCAGAACTTACAAGGGAAAAGATTGCGTAAAAATATTTGTATCTTCAATTATTCAAGATGTAAAATATTTATATCACAATTATATCGAAAACTCAAAATCAATGAATCGTTTAACACTAAATGAAATGAAAATTCAAAGTGAGAGCACAGAATGTCATATTTGCAAACAGTTTTTAGATAAGGATAGAGTTCGAGATCACTGTCATCTAACTGGAAAATATAGAGGACCAGCTCATGAAAAATGTAATTTGCTATATCGCGTACCTAAATTTTTCCCAATATTTTTTCATAATTTTTCTGGATACGATTGTCATTTGTTTATAAAGGAGTTATCATTTTTTGATGGAGATATAAATGTTATTCCTCTGAATAAGGAGCTATATGTGTCATTATCGAAGAGAATTTTCGTTGATGAAAGGAATACAATAGAATTGAGATTTCTAGATTCGAATAGATTCATGCAGTCTAGTTTAGATTCATTAGCGAAAAATTTGACAAATGATATGTTAAAAATAGTTCGATCAGAGTTCAGCGATGATGATAAATTTAAATTGATGACAAGAAAAGGAATATTCCCATATGAATATATCAATTCATGGGAACGATTAGATAAAACAAGTTTACCAGCACAAGAAGATTTCAGCAGTAAATTAACAAATAGTGAATGTAATAACGAAGATTATAATCATGCGCGAAAGGTTTGGCGTAAATTTGAATGTAAAAATCTTTGGGATTATTTATTATTATATTTGAAGACAGATGTACTACTTTTAGCTGATGTATTTGAAAATTTTAGAAAAGTTTGCAAAAGTATTTACTCACTCGATCCTTGTCAATATTATACTGCTCCAGGTTTATCATGGGATGCAATGTTGAAGGAAACAAAAATTGAACTGGAATTATTAACAGATATTAATATGCATAGTTTCATTAAAAAAAGCATTAGAGGTGGTATTTCTCAGTGTTGCCATAGACATTCTGTAGCAAATAATAAATATATGGATAATTATGACGAAAAAAAATTATCGCAATATCTTATGTATGTAGATGCAAACAATTTGTATGGTTGGGCAATGTCACAAGCTCTTCCTTATGGTGATTTTAAATGGATTGAAAATAAAAATATCGATATTAGAAATATTCCTGAAGATTCAGATACTGGTTACATATTAGAAGTTGATTTAGAATATCCTGAAGTATTACATGATATTCATAATGACTTACCATTTTGTTCAGAAAACAAAATTACTTCAAATTCAAAACATGTCAAATTAATCACAGATTTAACAAACAAGAAGCGATATGTTATTCATTATAGAAATCTACAACATTGTATTAAACATGGTCTTAAAGTTACACATATTCATAGAGTTTTGCAGTTCAAACAATCAAAATGGATGAAACGATTCATTGATTTAAATAATCATCATCGTACGCTTGCAAAAAATGTGTTTGATAAAAATTTTTTCAAGTTAATGAATAATGCTTCATTCGGAAAAACTATGGAAAATGTTGATAAAAGAAAAGATGTTAAAATTGTAACAGAATGGGATAGTTATTATAGAAAATTAGGAGCTAGAGCTTTGATAGCAAGACCTAATTTTCATAGTGCTACACAATTCACTGATAACATGATTGCTATACAAATGAAGCGAATGCATACTTATTATGATAAGCCAATTTATTTAGGATTTTGTGTTTTAGAATTATCAAAATTAAATATGTATAAATTTCATTATGATTATATGAAACCGAAATATGGTGAAAACATTTTAATAAATTATATGGATACAGACTCTTTTATATATTCTATTCAAACTGAAGATTTTTATAGTGATATTAAAAATGATATTGATAAATACTTTGATACTTCTGAATATGCATTCAATAATCCTTATGATATTCCATTAAAAAATAAAAAAGTATTAGGTATGATGAAAGATGAAAATAATGGAAATATAATGACTGAATTTATTGGTTTAAGATCGAAAATGTATTCATTAAGTGTTAAAGATTCAAAAGATATAAAAAAAATCAAAGGTGTAAAAAAGACAGTTGTTAATAATTTAAGTTTAAATAATTATAGAGATTGCTTGTATAAAAAGAAATTATTTTATAGTAATAATATGTATGTGTTTAGATCTAAAATTCATAATATTTATACACAAATAATTAATAAAGTAGCTTTAAGTTTTTCTGATGATAAAAGATTTATAAGAGAAAATGGGGTAAGCACATATGCTTGGGGGCATTTTAGGATTAATATGGATATAAATTAAAATAAATGTTTTTTAAAAAATTATATTAAATAAATTTATTATTACTAAAAAATAATAATACATGTTTTGTTTTTTCTTTCTTTCTTTACAATTCAAGTACAAGGTTTTCTTTTGTGAACTCTTCATCAACAAAATTTCTTAGAAGACATACATTTTCTAAAGCACAGTATCCTTTATGGATATTACAACGCAGAACATGCGGATAGTTTTGAAGCAATGTTGCAAATTTCGGACATTCTTCTTCTTCTTCTAAATCGTATACTTCAATCTTATTCTCAAGTATATTACAAATCCACTTTCGTTTTTCATGACCTTTCACACATACTTTAGAATTTCTCAGATTTGATCGAAGAAATTTTTTAACACTTTGAAAAGATATTGATCCTTCATTCCAAGTTAAACCATGATGATTTTTATGTAACCAATTCACTTGTTTCTTCTCTTTTGTTGTTAAACGTGAAAAATCAAACGGTGGCTTTATAATAAACACTTGAAATTCACGCGCATTGAAAGAAATAGCAAGTTCTTTAACAATAAACTTATTATTATAGTCTTTGAAACCTTGAACATCGATAATAATTTTATTAAACATTTTATGATATGTATATGTGTTTTTTCTCACAAGTTCTTTGAAATACTAAATAAATTTCTATATTATAATCCCATTTATATCAGTTTTCTAACTTCTCCATTCAGTGGATTGTACTCAATTATTCGATCATGTAGTAATAAACAAAATCCTGAAGTATTGTTAGGAATATTGACGTTGCTTGCTAACTCAAACTCTATTCTAATATCAACAGGTCCTGTTTTTATTGTTTCATTTTGATGAGCGCAATCAATAACAACAATTGGTGCTATACTCTTGAAACTATCCCATTTTAACAACGGTTGACAATTCCTTCCATAATAAGTTTCTTGAAATTTTGTATACATATCATATAACAACGCATATCGATTACGTTCAAAAAGTATATTTAAATTATCATATGGATACGTCTCAGAGTTTAAATGAGCTTTAACGTTAGCTAGTTTACAGTGATCAAATTTACTAGCATCAGCTTCTTTTTGGTTTTGTCGATTGGTTTGTAATGCAAATATCAAAAAACGAGGTTTTTCTAGTTGTGTAGATGTTTTGATAGTCCATATGATGTGATTTGTATTTGGAATATTCGGATATTCATATAAATCCCAACTCCGAAAGCAAATACGAATTGGTTTCGCATTTCGAGTGATTTGAAGTAGTTTTAGTCTTTCTTTATCGTCTACATTTATATGAGGTACTTTCCATAAGACTTTTGTGAGTGTAATTTTATAGTCAGTAGCTGCAGCTGATACTTGAACCGCATTTGCATCATTTCTTGCTCTAATTAAAATCAGATCATGTCTTACATTAACAACTATTTTTTTATAGTCTTCAGCAAATCCTAATAGCATTTTTAGAGGTATACAAAAATTGAAATGTCCTGATGTAGGTAATATAGTACTATTTCCTGTCCATCCTGCATTATACAGCATTGCACTTTCACTTTCGCTTAATGAAATGTAATTTTTTAAAACACTGCTGATTCCTGCATTCCGACAACGATCAATTTCTACACCATTCAATTCATATCGTATTTCATCAAATAAGAAGGCCCCAGAATTATTATTTAGTTTATAATCAGGTATTACAGTTCCATCGTTTTTAGTTAATGTTCCTTCAATATATATAAAACTTTCACTTGGTAGTAAGTATAAATCTTGGTTTTGAATAGAAATTCGTATTTCATCGCTATTGTTATACGATTCTACAAATGGTGAATATGTATGATATTCTTTTTTAGTAATACTTTCATCGAAGTGAGGTTCTTCTAAAATATCCAGTATATCATTCATGTTTGCTTTTCAAAACAAACCCCAATGACTTTAAAAATTTTTGATTTTCAATTGTTAATGATGGTCTCGTTGAAGTGAAGTCTCTTTGTGTTGTTGTTTGTTCAGTAGGTAATGGTGTACTAATGATATTATCACTTTTGAATGAGTTTTTATTATTATTATTATGTTTGTTGAATATCAGCATATCTAGTTCTTATCCACTTGACACTTACATAAGAAATAATAGCTTTAGTTATCAGACTACTTGTTTTATACTTTACGTCTTATTCTATTATTGTGGTTTCAAGTGTAATCTAACTGTAATTATTTCGCCTCTGAAATTAATCAAATCTCCATCTTGATCTACAATTTTTATTTCAACAGAACTAATTCGTTTCACATTTACGGGTAAATATATAACATTCTTAGGAACTTCTGTTATTTTATATCCTGGTCCTACATCAGGAGAAAATTCATGAAGAGTGTGAACTGGAATATTATTAATATATGATCCTACTATTAGATTACATTCAATTCGTATAGCGTTAACTTTAGTTATATTCACAGGTAAATCAGACACATGCGTCGTATTTGACCCCAATTCTTTTTTACTGAAACCTAACAGTTGACCAATAGTTCTTTCTCTGTTAAAGTAGACGTTGTGTGAACTTTTAATTTCTGTTTTGAGTGTGTTGTTGTTCGCTTGTATTTTGATTGTAGGCTTAGTTTTCGTTTTCTCGAGCTCTTTTTGAATGAAATTCGCGATGTCATCAACTTCATAAGACCCCACAGGTATTTGAATAGTTTCATTACCTATATGAAATAAGTTATTGCTACTATCCACATTAGGTATTGAATTATAGGTATGAAAATCAACAAGACCACAAAGATAGTCAGATGATAAATCAATGGGTGGAAAGTATTCAGTTGTTAATATAGATGTATTCCCACTTAAAGTTAATGTTACTGACATGTTGAAGGTTTTAAATGAAATGAATAATAGTTCCATGTTTACACATTTATTTATACTAATTCACATCAATAAAATTATACAGAAACTTTAAACATAAATGTCCACATTTAAATGAGTTGAAATTTTGATATCTATTATAATTATATTCTATATTATTTCCTAAATATTTTACAATTTCTAGAGGTGGTTGCAGATTACCATAACTATCAAAGTATTCAACACGATTTCCTTTTTTCTGATATGCTACCCAATGTGTACCAGGTCCACTTGAATTATCTAAATTTACTATACCACACTCATTTTTATAAGGTTTTGGTGGAAGTTTATCTTTCATGAATACAGCTCTAAAGTGCGGTATACTTTTACCATATCTCATTAAATCGATTTCACTGAGAGGTTTATCGGGTAGCTTACTTAAAAGTTTTTTTGGATTTGGATTTAAAAAAAGACCAAGACCTTTCCTGTATGGTTTAAGTTGCAATCCTTTCCCCATTGCTACTGCCTCCATAGTTTTATTATGTCGTTGGTTTTCAGCTAGTTGTTCTCTAGCTTGTTTTGCATCATTGATTGCCTTTGCTATTGTCGCTGCACCACCAGATAATGCTCCTGCTGCTGAGAGTCCCGCAAAAAGTGGAACTAAAAATGGTAAAATACCACCTGTTTTTGGAACAGGTATGATTCGAGGTAGTTCAATGGATGACTTTTTTCCCTTTATGGTGTTCTTGGCTGCAGTTAATGCTATTCTAATAGCATTATTCATTTCTTCTGGTTTTTGTGCTTTTAATATTTCACGAGCACTTTGAATAGCTTTTCGGAACATTTTACGCGTTTTTGCTTTATTCTTCTTCTTATTTGTTGATTTCTTCATCTTCTTGATTCCCATACCTAATTTCACTTTAGATTTCATTGCGTTTGTAACAAACCAAGAGTTTATACGTTCACTTATACTTGAATCTTTTGCCTTTACTCTTTCCCAAGCTTTTTCTCCTAATATTCTGTCAGCTGTATGACGTTGATTTTTGTCTTTATGTTTAGAATAAAATATATCGTGTTGTTTGCAAGCTTGATCCAAATGATTAATTCCTTGATCACCTCTAGCAAGACGTTGTTGTAGTTTTGTACCAGGTCCACAATATTGATAACCAGGAAGATGAAGCTCTACTGGTAACTTATTAATTAATGTATTCACTAATCCTTTACCTTTGCGAGTTTGAGTTCGACTAAATGTTTTTCGATTATATTTAATCATTTTATATGTTTTCTCATACAAAAAGATGAATAGAATGATGTTGAAAACCTATATATTGGATATTTATAGTTTTTTTCTTTAGTTCTTATCAATATGCGTTTCATTAAACAACGTGATACATTAAATGTGAAAAATATAGATTTTGTAACAAATACTTCAAATAAAATTAAACATAGTAAGCTATTACCTAACAATGTACGTGCCATTATTGTGGGTCCATCGAGTTGTGGAAAAACAAATGTAATGATGAGTTTACTTGAACATCCGAATGGTCTTAAATTTGAAAATATTTACATATACTCAAAATCTTTGTATCAACCAAAATATGAGTATCTTAAGAAACTGATTTCACCAATAAAAGGATTAGGATACAACACATTTTCTGAGAATACTGAAATAATGTCACCAGAACAGGCTAAACGAAACTCCATTTTCATATTTGATGATGTTGCCTGCGAAAAACAAAATAATATACGTTCATATTTTTGTATGGGACGTCATAAGGATATCGATAGCTTTTACTTATGTCAGACTTATACACATATTCCAAAACATTTGATACGTGATAACTCAAACTTTATTGTAATTTTTAAACAAGATGAAATGAATTTAAAGCATATTTTTAATGATCATATAAACACCGACATGTCATATATCAAATTTCGAGATATGTGTTCAAAATGTTGGAAAGATAATTACGGATTTTTAGTAATAAACAAAGATAGTTTATTAGATTGTGGACGATACAGAAAAGGATTCGATACTTTTATATTATTATAAATAGATACGTATGTAAGAGTTGTATATCATTATTATTTCATCTACCGAGCTGTTAAAAGACCTGTTCAAGCTGTTTCAGAGCTGTTTAAAGACCTGTTCAAGCTGTTCAAAGACCTGTTCAAGCTGTTCAAAGACCTGTTCAAGCTGTTTAAAGACCTGTTCAAGCTGTTTAAAGACCTGTTCAAGCTGTTTCAGAGCTGTTTAAAGACCTGTTCAAGCTGTTCAAAGACCTGTTCAAGCTGTTCAAAGACCTGTTCAAGCTGTTTAAAGACCTGTTCAAGCTGTTTAAAGACCTGTTCAAGCTGTTTAAAGACCTGTTCAAGCTGTTTCAGAGCTGTTTAAAGACCTGTTCAAGCTGTTTAAAGACCTGTTCAAGCTGTTCAAAGACCTATTCAAGCTGTTTAAAGACCTGTTCAAGCTGTTTAAAGACCTGTTCAAGCTGTTTAAAGACCTGTTCAAGCTGTTTCAGAGCTGTTTAAAGACCTGTTCAAGCTGTTTCAGAGCTGTTTAAAGACCTGTTCAAGCTGTTTTTCAAAGCATTATCATGGAAAACGAGATAATTAAGAATATTATAAAAACAAGAAATGTTATTCGTAAAAAATATCAAGCTTTAAAAACTGGTAAAGCAGAAGAAGAAATACAATTGGAAAGTGTTTTTAAACCAATAACTCAACCTTTGAAGAAAATAGTAGATAAAACTAATTATCCGGATATTAAATCTGAAGTAAAAGAAGAAGAATGTGAGACTTCATTTAAGCCTAAACGTTTGAAAACTGAATTCTCAAGTACACCACATGAATATTCCAATAAGTTAGAGCAAAACTTTGAAACACCTCAAACAATTAAACAACCTGATTTTTCACAGGAATCATTTGGTGAAAGTTTTGATGAATCACAACAACTACAACAACCAGCATTTTCAAACTCGCCAAATCGATTTTTGAAAGAAATGAAATTAAAAGAAGATGATATTGATTATAAATACGGGCCACATTTAGATCATGATAGAAATATTTGGAAAATAGGAAACTCTTCTTTTGATATTAACGATAAAACTATTGTTATTGATGGAAATTTTTATTCTCTAACACCTGGTTTGATACAATTATTGTTTTTAAAACATCCTAATAAAACGGTATGCACTAACGATGACTTCAAAAATTATAAAAAAATCATTATACAAACAAGTGCAAATAAACGAGATTATGAGGACGGAGGACAAATATCTGGAAACAAAAGTACGAAGTATAGACTAATTAAGGGATTGTTCAAATCTCATTCTGGTTCTGGATTAATGCATTTACTAAAAGAAAAATCTAATTATGTATACTGGGATGATCCAAATGAATTAGTGAATAGATTGAAATTACTATTAGCATCTACACATGCAGGTCATAATAATCACAACAATGAGGTAGTTTCAATAATTGAGGAGCTCAGAGAAGCAGACATTATCGTATAAATTTATATTCTACAACGTGAAATTTATTATTTACATCATGAGCGTTGACAAGTTTGGACGTTTCTCTATTCGGAGACATCACCATGCTACAATTTCATCTGAACGTGGGCCTCCTGGTCCTGTAGGTTTGCCAGGAATAGGTTTTATTTTAACAAATGAAGGAAACTTTAATATAAATTCAAAACGAATGGAAAATCTTGAAAATCCTTTAAATGATAATGATGCAGTGACAAAAAAGTATATTGATAATGAAATCAATGCTTTACACGAAAATCTTATAAAAATAGAAACATTTCGTCAGGATCTTGCAAAGAATCAGGACATGTTAAAAAGTCACAGTGAAAAACTATATAGTTTAAATTATAATATTGAAAATATTCAACAATTTTTATTTGATGAAATAAAGAAAAAACATAAACCTGAAGAATCGATTTTCCCACTAGAAAGTGTACCAGAATAAATATGCAAAAACAACAACTTGTAGAAGAACTTCATAAACCTGCTAGAAAAAATTTCAAACGGCGACATGTTATAGTAAAAGGAATTAATGATTTGTGGCAAGCTGATTTAGTTGAAATGGGAAATTACTCTTCATTTAACAAAAATTATAAATATTTATTAACTGTAATTGATACTTTCTCAAAATACGCTTGGGTACACCCTGTTAAAACAAAAAATGCTAAAGATGTTACTGAAGCAATGAATAATATATTTAACATAACACAAACATCACCAAAAAATTTACAAACAGATTTGGGGAAAGAATTTTATAACACACAATTTAATCAACTTATGAAGAAACATAATGTTAATCATTATTCAACATATAGCACATTGAAAGCATCAATTGTTGAACGTTTCAACAGAACATTAAAAGAGATGATGTGGAAAGAATTCAGTATGAATGGATCATATAAATGGATTGATAACGTAAAAGCGTTAGTTACCAAATACAATAACACTATTCATCGAACAATAAAAATGCGTCCCAAAGATGTTAATAAAAACAATGAAAAATTTTTATTAAAGACAGTATACAATAACTTAAAAGTTTTTCATAAACCAAAATACAAAGTTGGAGACAAAGTACGAATAAGCAAATATAAACATATTTTTGAGAAGGGATATACACCCAACTGGACCACCGAAATTTTCACGATAAAAAAAGTTCAAAACACGAATCCAATAACATATCTTTTAGAAGACTACGAAGGACAACCAATTAAAGGAGGCTTTTACGAAAAAGAAATAATTAAAACCAATCACCCAGATCTTTATTTAGTGGAAAAAATTTTAAGAAAAAAAGGAAGCAAAGTTTTTGTGAAATGGCTAGGATTTTCTAATCAGCATAATTCGTGGATAGAGGAGAAAGAGTTATTAAAAAAATTAAATAAAAAAAACCTTTAACTGTTTTTGTTCTAATGATATTTTATTTTTATTTCATTAAATTTTATTATAAATTATTGAAAATAAATTGGTATTACATAAAAAACATTTCAAGTTGTGTTTTTCAATAAAATCTTTTATTACAAAATTACTATTTGCTTCAAAATTCCCTGAAACTCTACATACATTTACAGGCATGTATTTATGGTTTTTACAATCAAAACAAAATTTAATATTTGTACTGTTTTCAAAAAATTTATTAAAATATTGAAAACTTATTTTATATGAGATGCCGTTGTAACCTTCTTCTTCATCTAAAAACTCCATATTGAAATTGTTGATGTTGCTATTGAAATCTTCTTGTTCATCTAAAAACTCCATGTTGGAATTGTCGATGTTGCTGTTGCAATCTTCTTGAACATCCAGAAACTCCATGTTGTTATCTTCTTGTTCGTCTAGAAACTCCATGTCGTGAGTTTCAAAAATTTCTTTTAGGAATTCCAAAATTTCTCGTGTTTCACTTATAGTTTCCATTTTAAAATAATAAAACCGACTAAGAAAGAATTACTTGCTTGACTAACAGGAGGTAAAAAAGTCTTGAAATTAATGAAGCATAAAAGTGATTCACATGTGTTTTATATACCTAATCTCGAATGTATTTTAAAAGCTTAATAGTCGATAATTCTAATATTAGTCACATAATCCAAAAGCAAAATACTTTGTTAGAAATTCTTTTCTTCTGAACTTAAAAACAATAACGCAGCTGGCAGCATAATCCGTTTGAAAAACAAAAGACTTCATTGTTTCATTGTTTTAAACAAGAACAAACATGTCTCAACATGAAAACTGATAAAGTAGCAACTATACAAAACGTATACATACTCAACATATATTATCATGCTATGAATATCATGAATTTGAAACAGATTGAATTCTAAGCAATGGTGAAATATAACTTGTACGATTTCAAGACTATAACTACAGAACCGATACGAAAATCGAAAATGTTAAACAAATAAATATAATCATTAATAAAAGTCAATTCATTCTCAAAATAATTAACAGTTAACCAGCATTTTTCAAAGTACAAAGATGGATTTTGAAGGCGAGTTTTACACAGATTATTTAACAGACGAAGATAGGAGAACTCTTGTATACTATCGAAAATATATACAACAATATGAAAACATGGAAAAAATCACATCAATTCATGGATATCATTACGTTGATTGTTGTTGGGCTAAAGATGATACAACTACAGGACCAGATACATGTATTTGTAGTTATAGACAAAATCAAGTTATCAAATTTAAAAATGAATTTGAAAAATTATTGAAATTTTACGAGAAATTGATTGGGTACTTAGAAGAAGGAAATCTGGATATAATAGATAATATTTCATTATTTTTAAATGAATTTGATACATTTTTTGGTATAGAATCATATGGAGAAGTTGTATTCAACAAAAAAGAAATTGAAAATATTCGAGAATATCTAAACAACAGCAAAAGTGAAGAATTTACATCTAACGGCCATTATCTTGCATGTCCTAATCCTGAAGACAATGAAAATATTTGTGAATGTGATTTAATAGAAGAAAAACAAAGAGAAAAAACAGATACAGCTAAAGAAGCTATTAGACTTATAAAGATATTTCTTGGAAGAATATATTATAATTATTTTGCTGATTACTAGTTAATAAATAAAAAACACTTAATATCCATTTAAAAAATTGTTTTTTATTGATTTTATATTATGTTATTATAAAAACCAGGTAAACTTAAATCAAATGGTTGTGAAAATTCATCATAATTTATATTAGCTTCCGTTTCTGTTGAATATTGTTGATCTGGTTCTGATTGTACAGGTTGCTGCTCATTCTCTGTTATTTTCGGTTGTTCTTGTTGTTGTTCTTGAAATTCATTGGATATCGGAAATTCGGTAAAGTCTATACTGTAAGCTTTGCCTACTTGTCCATAGTTGATTAAGTGATATTTCCCCTTGTTTAATGCTGTTAACACATTATCTGATAACTTGTTATATTTTTCTGGTAAATTCAATCGTTGACTTCCTTCTAATTCAAGCGAAACTCGATCACCAAATTTTGTGTTAACTTTTTCTGCACTGATGATTTTATATGGATGATTTTTCACCATATTTCCCAAGTTTAAGTATATATTGTATCGAAATGATTTTAACTCCTCCAGCTCAGAAGCAAATACTTTGTTTGGTATTTCATCTCTTACAAGATTATCTTCTTGTTTCCGTTTAACTACTTTTGGTGCCTTCTTTGAACCAACTTTTTCAGGTTTCTGTATTTCACTCATTTTTTACAAACTTTAAGATAAAATTAAATTAACACTTTGAAATTTCACTATGGACTGATACCGTTTCAAGAAATTGTTTCCATTTATAGACAAAAATCGTATCCCCACTCTTTTTCAACTGCTTACAAGTGCCGACAAAATTTATATACACACACACACACAAACATACATATAAAAATAATTTCACAACTTGATGAAATCCGAAATAAAAAAATTGCTTATATGTATCATATGTGCAAAAAAAAAAAAATCAATTAGAAAGACCGAACCAGAATTTCTTTTTATAAAAGTTGCAAAATTTAAACTTTTTTTTTTTTTTCTTGAATTATCACGTCAGGGCCCGGGTTCAAATCTCATCAACATCACAACTATTTCACAATCTTTTTTTTTTCTTATCACACAAATGAATAAAAATATTATACATACAAATTTTTCCATTTTTATTTGCGGGTTCAAATCTAATCACAACTATTTCACAATCTTTTTTTTTTTTTTCTTCTAATAACATACGAACTAAAATTCGTCATACCTATATAGACACAACATAATCGCCATATATTAAGATTCCCTGTGGCTCAATGATATATGCTACGGACTATCATGCCACAGGTCTCAGGTTCGCATCCATCCCACCGACATCACATTTTTTTTCTTTTTTTCTTCATCTCAAACAACAACAAAACAACAACACATTCTTTTACACACACCAAAAAAGCACAAAAGCTCATGACGTCATCCAGAAAAAGCTGTGCACAAAAAAGCTGTGCACAAAAACCTCCCTGGTCTAGAAACCCCATATCTACTCTACTGGTACTGTAGTCAAAACTGTTTTTTCTAAGGTATTTATACCCTGAATATCATATTCACCCATAATATTTTCTTGATAAGAAACCTCAAAATTCCAAGAAATCAATAAAATTCTAATTCTAGATAAGACCACAAAATTCCGAGAAATTAACGAGATAACAAAATTCCTCAGAAACCAAACACTAAATTACAGGAAACCAACGAGATAACAAAATTCCAAGAAATCAATAAAATTCTAATTCTAGATAAGACCACAAAATTCCGAGAAATTAACGAGATAACAAAATTTCTCAGAAATCAATAAAATTCTAATTCTAGATAAGACCACGAAATTCTGAGAAATTAACGAGATAACAAAATTTCTCAGAAATCAAACACAAAATTACAAGAAACCAACGAGATAACAAAATTCCAAGAAACTAAACGAGATAACAACAATTTCTCAGAAAAACCAATAATTTTCAGATAAAACCAGTTTCATCTACCTCAGCTTCTTTACACACCTCCCCCCGTCAGAATCCACCATTTCGCCTTAAAAGCTTCAACCCACAGCGAAAAGCTTCGAAGCCACAAACCCACGCCACATGCCACCACCCACAAACCACAAAAGCTTCCACCACATGCCACAACCAGAAAAGCTCAAAAGCTCCCGAAGCACACCACACGTCACAACCAAAAAGCTCAAAGCTTATGACGTCATCCAAAAAAGCTGTGTACAAAAACCCTTCCTTGGTCTAGAACCGCCATATACACACTACTTGATTGTTTGAATTCTCCATCTCTTTCAAATTTTTTCTTTAAACCCAATAAACGCTTTTCTGCATTATAGAAAGAATTTCCTAGTAAGTATATTAGGGCTTTCTTTAAAAGGTAGTCTAACTACAAACCTACCATTATCATTTCTTATTGTATTTTGTTTAAAATGCTCTTCACACTCTTTTTCTTCTTTAGTCAGGGGTTTTTTACTCTGAAAATTTTCTTCAACTTTCCAAAATTTCTGCACCATGTCTATTAAAGACTCATTTTCTTTTTCCTGGCTAAAACTACAATTACTTCGCAGGAATTTTTGTTTAGAACAATCATTTTTTACTTTACCCGAAACTCCCCATCCAAACATAGTTTTCTGTAATGTGGGTTGATTAATATCTTTATTAATTTGACCTACGCATAGAAGTTTCATAAAAATCTCAGCACCTATAAGTATATCTATTCGTGATGGTTGATTAAATGAAGGGTCTGCTAACTGTATATTTTTGGGAATGTCCCATTCTTTAACATCTATAATTTTACTAGGATGATTGTTGGTTATTGATGGTATAATTAGGGCTTCTGTTCTGAATTGAAAGCTAGTACATTTAGATTTAACTGTAAAATTAGTTTTGTACTTAATATTTGTTTCGAATGAAACTATTCCGATTATGGAAGAGTCACAACGACGTTTAGAAAGTGATAATTGTTGGACTAAATTTTCTGAAATAAAGTGTGACTGTGACCCTGAATCTAATAATAATTTATATGTAGTTTTTAAACCTTCATCTGATACAACATCTACTAAAGCAGTTGCAATAAGAATAGTTTCATTTGAAGAATATATAGAAGCAGATAAACAGTTTTCTTTCTCTCTTTCATTTTTTGCTTCTGAATTAAAATGCAACATAGTATGATGAGGTTTATTACATTTGTAGCAAGATGATGATCTACAGTTTTTTGCTACGTGCCCATCTCGTAAACAATTCAGACATAATTTAAATCTTTTAACTAAAGAAAATCTTTCATTTGTAGTCATGTTTAAAAATTTACTACATTTATTTAAATTGTGATCTTCATTATAGCATAAAACACAAGATTTTTTATTAACGTGAGAAGAGACATTTGCAATCAATTTACCACCATATTCGCGTTTTCTTGAATTAGAATGATTTTCCGTTACTAAACAATTATTTGCACCTTGAATGTGTTCAAGCGTTTGACATCTTTTTTGTAGAAAATCTGTAAATTTGGACCACATGGGCAATTCATCAAGAGAAGCACTTTCTTCCCACCTTGCTCTCGTGGCCGAATCAAGTTTGGTTATGACCGTGTTAATTAGAATTGATTCTGCAATTTGTTCAATTGTACCTAACGCTTGCAGAGCTCGTATTTCTCCATTTAGCTTATCTGCAAGATCGCGCAACTGTTGTACTGAATCTCTTGTAACGCAAGGCATATTTACTAATTTATTAATGTGGGCGGCAAATATTAATCTTCTATTGCTAAATCTTGAATAAAGAAGTTCTAGAGCTTTTTTATAAATTTCTTCACTACATTCTAACGACTGAATTACAGCAGCTGCATTTCCTACTAAACTATTCCGCAGCATCTGAAATTTTTCTACTGCAACTAGTTCTTGATCATTATCGACTAAGGTTTCAAACATGTTTATGAATTCTGGCCACTTTGAATAGCAACCTTCAAATTTTGGCAATTGAATTGATGGTAATATGGATTTGGTTTTCATGTTAAATGAATTATTTGACAGAGATGTTGAAGATGCACTGACGAATCTTGAGTTTAACGTTAAAAGTTTTTCTTTTAGTGAAGAATATATATCTTCAAATTTATTTCTATATTCAAACTCATTATTATCAATCTCATGACACTGCTCTATCATTGATTGATCTTTTTCAAATCTCGTATAATAAGAATCCAATAAATTAAGTTTTATACTTATCTGAATTTGGGACCAGCCTTCACCATTAGTTTCAATGTTCTCAGCCATTCTGGTAACTTGTGTAAAAGAAACCTTTCTTGAAGTTTTTAAAGCTTCTAAATTCTCCATGTTGATTTAATTTAATAGTAATTTCAATAACACAAATTAGCTACCACAGTATCACTTAAATATTTCTTGATTTTCCAATTTTCTTTTAATTTTTTTTTTTTTTAAATTTTCAACACTTTAGTTTTATAAAAAAACACTTTAAAGTTTTTATTAGATAACAAATCCGGCTCAAAAGGACCATGAAAAATCACTAATGATTTTTAGTGAAAGTCCAAAATTATTTCAAATTTAATCAAAGAAAAAACAAACTCGAATTTTTATTACATTATAAAACATATTTTTTATTCTTATAAAAATTGATTGAAACTAAACTAAGTTTTACACATTAACATTAAGTTTTACAAAAATTTTACTTTAGTCAAAATACCATCCGTTCAATAAGAAAACTAGAACCAGAATCCCCTGAAAAAAATTGCAGTCCCAATTTTAACATCCTTTCTTTCTCTAAAAAACAAAATAAATATTAAGAACAAAGAAAAATCGAAACACTTGTGTAAACATTGGAAATTTTGTTCAACAAATTCGTAAACAAGATCATAAAACTAAATTCCTTTCAAATTGCATGTGTGTGATATACATACCGTCAAGTAATTTTCAGGTATATGCATTTTTGTCTTTAAGAAAGGAAACAAAGAACTATGAAATATACCTACTAGAAAATTGTTCTTATGCTGGAATTTTCAGTTTATGATCTCATTTATTCTTTATTTACCAATTGCTAAATGTGAACAAATCCAAAACAATATATGTATGTATTAAGTTATATGAATGATAATTTTTTAAAACTAAATCATGTGCACATGAGAGTAAAAAATCGACATTAAAGGATTTACACTATTGAGTTGCAATAAACAAGCGACAAATTTTATCAAAGTATCCCATTGATACTTTGATAAACGAAACGATACGACACGAAGCGATATAAGATTTAATATGTTCTTTAATTTTCAATCTAAATTTTGTTTGATGTCATCAAAATGATTGGTACTTTAGTACCCCAACATATGACAAAACAATTTTAGTAAATACCCAATGTATTCACATATGACAACAAATTCATGGAATCAAAGCATCCATTATCTTGTTTATGCTAAGCGTTACTTCGCATTAACTCACTCCGTCTTGACTTAATACGGATGCATAAACAAAATTTCAAAACGCATTAAAGCTCTACGTCGTTTTGAGTTAATACACTATTAAATCCGCATTTAAAATTTCATTTCGTTTTTAAAATGTGCATAAACACTTACTTCGTTTTAAGTGAATTGTCATATTTGACATTTCAAAATAGTGTTGGTAACACACTGAAAATCAATATAAACTTTAGTGTTAGTAACGTCACTTTAAAATTTCAAATGACATTTGATGGGCGGTTATTTTTATTATCAAGTGTTTCTTTACAAATAAACAAGTATAAGTGTTCAAAGTGCGTGCGGCTTTAAATTAAGTACAATAAATTTATTTATAAAGTATTATATTAATTAATTTTTTTGCTCTCACCACCTGGTACAAATATTTATGTACTGGGCTTTTGTGTACACCAAAAACATCACCTACAACACGATATTCAGCACAACTTGCTAATTTATACAATGTAATAGCCACTTTTTTTTCTATAGAAACAGGTGTGGTAATGAAGTTTGGTGAAGGTTCCAAATGAGATTTTAATTTTTCACAGATCATGAAAAATGTATTTTTTTTCATTCGAAACATTTCAAGAAACTCTACATCTGTACCAAATCCCAAAACAAAATTTTTCCAAAAATCTTCAGTTCTAGATTTCTTGCAAATTGATGTGAATCGTGGTACAGTAACATTAAAACACTTTGTAGGTACATCTAACTGAGTAATAAAATTATACCGTAAAAGTTTTCTCTTTTTTATATAATTTTGATAAAGGCTTCGTCTTTCCGTGTAAAAATATTGCAAAAGCTTAATATTCTTCTTATTCTTTTTTTTTTCAACAAAATTAACAATGGAACATTAAGGATATTGCTCCATCGCATCGCACGAATAATAAAAAATTTAACTGGATTTAAAAAATAACACAGTTAGTTCACTTGAATGACAGTGAATAAAAAAAATATATGTGGTAACACTGTATGAACAACAACACCAGAACAACAAATGACATTACTTAAAACGTCTTGAGTGGGAACGAAATGTTATACTATGCATACACACCAATCAAAGTGTATTATCTCAAAACGATGTTTAAAACGTTTTAGCGTTAAAACGTTTTAACTGTTGTGCATAAACAAGATACATGATCGACAAAAACGACAACCAAATTTAAATTTCATTACAATTAATTTACTTGAAATTAATTAAAATTCTAATTTATCAATTACCTTATTACCTAAACTGAACAAATTCCCTTCATGATTATTTTTAGCTGGAAAAATTTTATTTTTTATTTTGACTGGATTTTTAACAGATTTTATGAAAAAAATTTTCAGTCAAACCAGCTAAATTTAGCTGGATTAGAAATTCTGAGTTGGCACCACTAGTCGTGACGTCCCTCTATTTAACAGTTTATACGGTGAAAAAATAATCCGAATTTTGGATTAATTTGGGAGTAGCGTAGAAACGGTAAAATTGGGATTAAAAAAGTACATGCAAATGTTGATATTTTTATACACTTATAGTATACATATTATTCTTCTTCCGCATAAAAAATAGAAGAAGAACGTGACAGCTTCACTTTCACCATAAAAATTAGAATCCGCCATATTGCATTTTACCTCACACATACATATAAAAAAATTGGGCTTAAGCCAAAATCCGAATTATCGAGTTTATACGACAAAAAATTGGGAGTAAACCAAAATCCGTATTAAAAGCGAATCAGGCATAAACTCGTGCTATGCTATAATAATATAGTTGAAATAATATCAGTTGAAGGTTCATTGCGCATGTTTTATATGCCGTAGTGATCTTCTTGCGTATGCATATACGAAAGAAGAAACCTGTTTATTAGAATTTACAATAACAAAAACGCATGTGTGTAAGTATCTTTTCTTCTGCGCATGCCAACGTAGTACAATACGAAACTTCAACTCTTTTGGGACAAGCTATAGTTCTATTTCTTTTCTATATGCTATAATAAAATAAAAACAACTCAGATCAGACGTTCACACTGAATAGTGTGTTGAATTGAATGGTGATTTGATCTAATATGGCGGAAATACATATATGTATAACTATCAAGTATGTTATGAAGCTGTAAAATTGAAATATATAAAAGAATCATCATCATCATCAAATCTTTAAGCTTATGTTAACATCAAAAACAACTACATATATTTAAAATAAACTTAAATCTAACCATAACTATTTACAATACAGTATAAGTATAACAAAATATTAAGCAATGGTAAAATTGTATATGATAACGACAAACAACAAAAAATATCTACAAAATTTGATGAAAACCAATGGATTTGGTGGAATTATTTTAATAATAATATTAGCAACATTATTAATCACAAAATGTCAAGCAAGTCAAGGTAGGTGATATTTATTATTTTAAAATATTAAATTTTTTAAGAAATTATACCTTTATTATAGGAATAGGGTTCCATTTATTCGTGGTTTCATCGTAACTTTTTTAATCAGCTGTATTCTGTTGTTTTTTTTTTTTATGGTGAATTTGCATTATTTATGCAATGCAAAATATTATACTTACCTATACATTAAAATGGTAATAACAACTCTGACTCTGCCACAATATCTCTTGTCATAATTAAAGAATACTGGACTATATCCAGTTGATTCGCTTTTACTTGTGTTTAATGCTCTAGCATCAGTTTTGGTAGATACTCATCCCATTTTCGATTATCTCTATCTACTCGTTTATGTATACTGTGATATCATTGTTTTTATCACACGGTTCATCCTTTCGGAATCGAACTTCATAAGCTCACATAATACCATTTTCGACTTTGTATTGAGGCGATATATAAATGTTTTGAAATTCATCTGAAATTTTGTTTGTGTTATCATCACTGTATAATAATGATACTCAAGCTGAAGTCTGTACCGTTATTTTCTGAAGAATTATGGTCATTTTTTTAACCAGAAGTGTAGGAGCTAAGAACTATCACAGGTCTCATAACCGGACACTATCCTTTCGAATAAAATATTTAAATGCACAAATAATTATGAACAGGAAACAGGATGGCTACAATTATCTCGTACCTGTATGTCAAACATCATTTCCTAGGGTTACACGAGGTGTGATATCAAAATGACACTCTCAGTGCTGATTGGGTCTTTGAAAAATTTCGAAAACCGTCACGTTAATCAACCAATTATGAACATGCCTGTTTTCTTTCTTCGCTCTTATTTATCACATATTTACGATAAATTGTAATTAACGTAAACTTTGTATTATACAGGGTGTCCTGTTTGGTTTGCTTAACCTTGATACCATAGATAGGTTTCATCAAGACAAACAAAAAATCGTATCAGTGGAGAGGAGGGGAAATCCCAACGGTTTCGCCGCTAGAGGGCGTTGAAGTTTTTTTGCTCTTATTTCACGATGTACCCTATACCTTTTTAAAGAAGCACTCAAGGGTCACTTTGTGTTAAGAAAAAATGTAGAAGACCTTTTGCTCTTTTGAACGATACCTTACTTGTTCCTTTTCTTTCAACTGTTGAAAAGTTACACGCATTCAAAATCAAAATTTTGTGAATTTTTCCCAAATTTTTGTGTTTAACCCTGTCTTTCTCAAAAAAGGCTTGAATTAACCCCAAGTTTTTATTGCAGAAAAAGAATGCTCAATTGATTTTGCACCGATTTGCTATTCCTATTTTTTTCTAAAGATGCATAATTTTCGAGATATTAAGGAAGACCTTTTGAAAAAACTGAAAAAATAAGTCTGAAATCATTGGATTATTGAACACGTGTTTTTATAGCAGTGTAAATTAAAAATAGGAGCTAGATGTGCTAATTTTCAAATGCAAATAAGTATCTCACTTAAAATCATATTCATATTTTTTCTTTTAGCTTTAGAATTTACAATTGAACCATCTGATGTTACAGTACCAGAAGTTCATTCAGTACTTCTACAATGTGCTGGTACCGCTCAGTCAAATGCTTTGAAAGAAGGTAAAACATCACCAAATATTCGATGGCGTGGACCAGATGGTCAAGATATGGGGATTGTGGGGGATACCTTTAGGTAAATGATAATTAATCAGTTAATATTTTTGAACATTATCACTTAATTTACATTTTCCATGTAGAAAAAAATATTAACTTAAAGAAAAATTTATATAAATCTAAATTATGAAATAGTTTTAATTTCTATTATTTTTTTTAAATAAAATTACAGAACACAATTGAAAAATGGTTCTTTATATATTAGTTCTGTTGAAGAAAATCGTGGTTTAACTGGAGCATACCAGTAGTATGAATATGCCGATTCTGGACCATGGTGGAGGCTCAGGCTCAGTGACGTCATTACGAAATTGTTATCAGTGCGGGGTCACAGAGGTCAAGGTTGCGTGTTATCAGTGAAGGTCACACGTGTCAAGATTTTTTCTTATCATTGTGGGGTTGCATGGGTTAATATTTTTTCTTATCAGTGAATGAATATGCTGGTTAATATAGTGCGTTGTGTTATCATTGAGAAGAAATTTTTGATACAGTTGTGATTCACGTGTACTTGATCAGTGCTAATCGTGTTGATACATGTTTGTTTGAGTTTAATGTTGTTTATGCTGCGTCATTGTTTTTAATTATCTTTTTGGTTTTTAGGATCTCGATATAATATTTTCTGACTCAAATTCCAAGATTCTTCATCACCAAAAGGACAGGTGCTTGGAAAACGATTCATATTTCGTTGTCTGTGCGTTCCATCATAGGCTTGACCAACAATACAAATTTCACCTCCATAAACTTCAAATTTTACATGTTGATGAGGTTTAAATTTAAATTCAATATTTGATGAAGATGGAATAGGTTCTCCACTTCTCATTCTAAGAATTAAACATCTGCTACCATCTTCAGGCGTAGCATAGACTTCAAGTAAATCTGAACATGAAGCGATTACATTTACAATTTTGAAATTTGTCCACACACCTTCACATGAGCAGAATTTGCATCTGCTTTTAATAGTTTCACACCAAAACATTGTTAGATACTGATTTTCTTACGTATAGTATCCAGATTATATAATAATTAGAGAAAAAGAGGTCAAATCTTTTAAAATAAACAGAAGTTTTAGGAAATTTTCATTCAGACGATATTTTTATAATTAAAAATTTTATTAATAAAAAAATTAAGATGTTTTTTTTATGTTATAGTAATTTATTCAATATGCAAATTAATTGTTATATAATGTAGATATTAACTTTAAACAATTAAAAAATAAATTCGTGTTTTTATATAAATTTTTATATGTATTTTATTTTTTCAATAATTCCTTCTCCTCTATCCACGAATTATGCTGATTAGGAAATCCTAACCATTTCACAAAAACTTTGCTTCCTTTTTTTCTTAAAATTTTTTCCACTAAATAAAGATCTGAGTGTTTGGTTTTAATAATTTCTTTTTCGTAGAAGCCCCCTTTAATTGGTTGTCCTTCGTAGTCTTCTAAAAGATATGTTATTGGATTCGTGTTTTGAACTTTTGTTATCATAAAAATTTCGGTGGTCCAGTTGGGTGTATATCCCTTCTCAAAAACATGTTTATATTTGCTTATTCGTACTTTATCTCCAACTTTGTATTTTGGTCTATGAAAAACTTTTAAGTTATTGTAAACTGTCTTTAATAAAAATTTTTCATTGTTTTTATTAACATCATTGGGACGCATTTTTATTGTTCTATGAATAGTGTTATTGTATTTGGTTACTAATGTTTTTACGTTATCAATCCATTTATATGATCCATTCATACTGAATTCTTTCCACATCATCTCTTTTAATGTTCTGTTGAAACGTTCAACAATTGATGCTTTCAATGCGCTATATGTTGAATAATGATTAACATTATGTTTTTTCATAAGTTGATTGAATTGTGTATTATAAAATTCTTTCCCTAAATCTGTTTGTAAATTTGTTGGTGATGTTTGTGTTGTGTTAAATATATTATTCATTGCTATAGTAACATCTTCAGCATTTTTTGTTTTAACAGGGTGTACCCAAGCGTATTTTGAGAAAGTATCAATTACAGTTAATAATACAGTTAATATTTATAATTTTTGTTAAATGAAGAGTAATTTCCCATTTCAACTAAATCAGCTTGCCACAAATCATTAATTCCTTTTACTATAACATGTCGCCGTTTAAAATTTTTTCTAGCAGGTTTATGAAGTTCTTCTACAAGTTGTTGTTTTTGCATAATTATTATTCTGGTACATTTTCTAATGGGAAAATCGATTCTTCAGGTTTATGTTTTCTCTTTATTTCATTAAATAAAAATTGTTGAATATTTTCAATATTATAATTTAAACCATATAGTTTTTCAGTGTGACTTTTTAACATGTCCTTATTCTTTGCAAGATCCTGACGAAATGTTTCTATTTCTTTTTCTAAATACTGTTTTGTAAGAGAATCCTGAACGGGTGGTGGTGAATTTTTCAAATTATTCAACATCTTATCATATTTTTCAATAAACACTTCTTGTTTTTTTACAAGTTTGGTATGTAAAGCATTGATTTCATTATCAACATACTTCTTTGTTACTGCATCATTATCATTTAAAGGGTTTTCAAGATTTTCCATTCGTTTTGAATTTATATTAAAGTTTCCTTCATTTGTTAGAATAAAACCTATTCCTGGCAAACCTACAGGACCAGGAGGCCCACGTTCAGATGAAATTGTAGCACGGTGATGTCTCCGAATAGAGAAACGTCCAAACTTGTCAACGCTCATAATGTAAATAATAAATTTCACGTTGTAGAATATAAATTTATACGATAATGTCTGCTTCTCTGAGTTCCTCAATTATTGAAACTACCTCATTGTTGTGATTATTATGACCTGCATGCTAATGCATGTAGATGCTAATAGTAATTTCAATCTATTCACTAATTCATTTGGATCATCCCAGTATACATAATTAGATTTTTCTTTTAGTAAATGCATTAATCCAGAACCAGTATGAGATTTGAACAATTCCTTAATTAGTCTATACTTCGTACTTCTGTTTCCAGATATTTGTCCTCCGTCCTCATATGATTATGCATAATCTCGTTTATTTGCACTTGTTTGTATTATGATTTTTTTATAATTTTTGAAGTCATCGTTAGTGCATACCGTTTTATTAGGATGTTTTAAAAACAATAATTGTATCAAACCAGGTGTTAGAGAATAAAAGTTTCCATCAATAACAATAGTTTTTTCGTTAATATCAAAAGGAGAGTTTCCTATTTTCCAAATATTTCCATCATGATCTAAATGGGGTCCATATTTATAATCAATATCATCTTCTTTTAATTTCATTTCTTTCAAAAATCGATTTGCTGTGTTTGTGAATGCTGTTTGTTGTTGTAGTTTTTGTGATTTATCAAAACTCTCATTGAATGATTTCTGAGAAAAATCAGGTTGTTTAATTGTTTGAGGTGTTTCAAAGTTTTCCATTAACTTATTTGAATATTCATGTGGTGTACTTGAAAATTCAGTTTTTAGACGTTTAGACTTAAATGGTGTCTCCCATTCTTCTTCTTCTTCTTTTACTTCAGATTTAATATACGGATAATTAGTTTTATTTACTATTTTCTTCAAAGGTTGTGTTATTGGTTTAAAAACACTTTCCAATTGTATTTCTTCTTCTGCTTTACCAGTTTTTAAAGCTTGATATTTCTTACGAATAACATTTCTTGTTTTTATTATATTCTTAATTATCTCGTTTTCCATAATGATGCTTTGAAAAGCAGCTTTAAAATAGGTATTCAAACAGCTCTGAAACAACTCAAACAGATTCTAAAACAGCTCTAAAACAGCTTAAACAGGTCTTTAAACAGCTCTGAAACAGCTTAAACAGGTCTTTTAACAGCTTAAACAGGTCTTTGAACAGCTCGGTTGATGAAATAATAATGATATACAATTCTTACACTCATATCTATTTATAATAATATAAAAGTATCAAATCCTTTTCTGTATCGTCCACAATCTAATTAACTATCTTTGTTTATTACTAAAAATCCGTAATTATCTTTCCAACATTTTGAACACATTTCTCGAAATTTTTCATATGATAGATCGGTGTTGACATGATCATTATAAATATGCTTTAAATTCATCTCATCTTGTTTAAAAATTACAATAAAGTTTGAGTTATCACGTATCAAGTGTTTTGGAATATGTGTATAAGTTTGACATAAGTAAAAGCTATCAATATCCTTATGACGTCCCATACAAAAATATGAACGTATATTATTTTGTTTTTCGCAGGCAACATCATCAAATATGAAAATAGAGTTTCGTTTTGCCTGTTCTGGTGACATTATTTCAGTATTCTCAGAAAATGTATTGTATCCTAAGCCTTTAATTGGTGAAATCAGTTTCTTAAGATACTCATATTTTGGTTGATATAAAGATTTTGAGTATATGTAAATATTTTCAAATTTAAGACCATTCGGGTGTTCAAGTAAACTCATCATTACATTTGTTTTACCGCAATTCGATGGACCTACAATAATGGCACGTACATTGTTAGGTAATAGCTTACTATGTTTAATTTTATTTGAAGTATTTGTTACAAAATCTGCATTTTTTACATGTAATGTATCACGTTGTTTCATGAAACGCATACTGATAAGAACTAAAGAAAAAACAACTATAAATACCTAATATATAGGTTTTCAACATCATTCAATTCATCTTTTTGTGTAAGGAAACATATAAAATGATGAAATACAATCGAAAAACAATTAGTCGAACTCAAACTTGCAAAGGTAAAGGATTAGTGAATACATTAATCAATAAGTTACCAGTAGAGCTTCATCTTCCTGGTTATCAATATTGTGGACCTGGTACAAAACTACAACAACGTCTTGCTAGAGGTGATCAAGGTATCAATCAATTAGATCAAGCTTGCAAACAACACGATATATTTTATTCTAAACATAAAGACAAAAATCAACGTCATACAGCTGACAGAATATTAGCAGAAACAGCTTGGAAAAGAGTAAAGGCAGAAGATTCAAGTATAGGTGAACGTATAAACTCTTGGTTTGTTACAAACGCAATGAAAGCTAAAGTGAAATTAGGTATGGGACTCAAGAAGAAGAAATCAACAAATAATAAGAAGAAGAATAATAAGAAAACGCGTAAAATGTTCCGAAAAGCTATACAAAGTGCTCGTAAAATATTAAAAGCACAAAAACCAGAAGAAATGAACAGTGCCATTAAAATAGCATTAACTGCAGCCAAGAACATCATAAAAAGAAAAAAGTCATCAATTGAATTACCTCGAATCATACCTATTCCAAAAACAGGCGGTATTTTACCATTCTTAGTTCCACTTTTTGCGGGACTCTCAGCAGTAGGAGCATTATCTGGTGGTGCAGCGAAAATAGCAAAAGCAATCAATGATGCAAAACAAGCTAGAGAACAACTAGCTGAAAACCAACGACATAATAAAACTATGGAAGCAGTAGCAATGGGAAAAGGATTACAACTTAAACCATATAAGAAAGGTCTTGGTCTTTTCTTAAATCCAAATCCAAAAAACTTTTAAGTAAGCTACCCAATAAACCCCTAAGTGAAATTGATTTAATGAGATATGGTAAACGTATACCGCACTTTAGGGCTGTATTCATGAAAGATAAACTACCATCAAAACCTTATAAAAATGAGTGTGGTATAGTAAATTTAGATAATTCAAGGGGACCTGGTACACATTGGGTAGCATATCAGAAAAACGAAAATCGTGTTGAATACTTTAATAGTTATGGTAATCTGCAACCACCTCTAGAAATTGTAAAATATTTAGGAAATAATATAGAATATAATTATAATAGATATCAAAATTTCAATTCATTTAAATGTGGACATTTATGTTTGAAGTTCTTGTATAATTTTATTGATGTAAATTAGTATAAATAAATGTGTAAACATGAAACTATTATTCATTTCATTTTAAACCTTTAACATGTCAATAACATTAACTTTATGTGGGAATACATCTATATTAACAACTGAATACTTCCCACCTATTGATTTATCATCTGACTATCTTTGTGGTCTTGTTGATTTTCATACCTATAATTCAATACCTAATGTGGATAGTAGCAATAACTTATTTCATATAGGTTATGAAACTATTAAAATACCTGTGGGATCTTATAAAGAGCTCGAAAAGACGAAAACTAAGCCTACAATCAAAATACAAGCAAACAACAACACGCTCAAAACAGAAATTAAAAGTACGCACAACGTCTACTTTAACAGAGAAAGATCTATTGGTCAACTGTTACGTTTCAGTAAAAAAGAATTGGAGTCAAATACAACGCATGTGTCTGATTTACCTGTGAATATAACTAAAGTTAACGCTATTCGAATTGAATGTAATCTAATAGTAGGATCATATATTAATAATATTCCTGTTCATACTCTTCATGAATTTTCGCCTGATGTAGGACCAGGGTATAAAATAACAGAAGTTCCTAAGAATGTTATATATTTACCTATAAATGTGAAACGAATTAGTTCTGTTGAAATAAAAATTGTAGATCAAGATGGAGATTTGATTAATTTCAGAGGCGAAATAATTACAGTTAGATTACATTTGAAACCACTATTATAGAATAAGATGTAAAGTATAAAACAAGTAGTATGATTACTAAAGCTATTATTTCTTATGTAAGTGTCAAGTGGATAAGAGCTAGATATGCTGATATACAACAAACATAATAATAATAAAAACTCACTCAAAAGTGATAATATCATTAGTACATCATTACCTATTGAACAAACAACAACACAAAGAGACTTCATTTCTAAGAAACCATCATTAACAATTGAAAATAGAAAATTTTTAGAATCATTAGGATTTGTTTTGAAAAGCAAACAACATGCATGATATACTGGATATTTTAGAAGAACCTCACTTTGATGAAAGTATTACTAAAAAAGAATATCATACATATTCACCATTTGTAGAATCGTATAACAATAGCGATGAAATACGAATTTCTATTCAAAACCAAGATTTATACTTACTACCAAGTGAAAGTTTTATATATATTGAAGGAACTCTAACTAAAAGCGATGGTACTGTAATATCTGATTATAAACTAAATAATAATTCCGGAGCCTTCTTATTTGATGAAATAAGATATGAATTAAATGGTATAGAAATCGATCGTTGTAGGAATGTAGGAATTAGCAGTGTTTTAAAAAACTACATTTCATTAAGTGAAAGTGAAAGTACAATGTTGTATAATGCAGGGTGGACAGGAGATAGTACTATTTCGCTTACATCAGGATATTTCAATTTTTGTATTCCTCTTAAAATGTTATTGGGATTTGCTGAAGACTATAAAAAAATAGTTGTGAATGTAAGACATGATCTAGTCTTAATAAGAACAAGAAATGATGTAAATGCGGTTCAAGTACCAGCTGCAGCTACAGACTATAAAATTACATTGACAAAAGTTTTATGGAAAGTACCTCATATAAATGTAGACGATAAAGAAAGACTAAAACTACTTAAAATCATTTGAAATGCGAAGCCAATTCGTATTAGCTTCCGGAGTTGGGATTTATATGAATACCCGAATATTCCAAAGATAAATCATACCATATGGACTGTTAAAACATCTACACAACTAGAAAAACCTCGTTTTTTGATATTTGCATTACAAACCAATCGACAAAACCAAAAAGAAGCCGATGCTAGTAAATTTGATCATTGTAAACTAGCTAACATTAAGGCTCATTTAAACTCTGAGACGTATCCATATGATAATTTAAATATACTTTTTGAACGTAATCGATATGCGTTATTATACGATATGTATACAAAATTTCAAGAAACCTATTATGGAAGGAATTGTCAACCGTTGTTAAAATGGGATAGTTTCAAGAGTATAGCACCAATTGTTGTTATTGATTGTGCTCATCAAAATGAAACAATAAAAACAGGACCTGTTGATATTAGAATAGAGTTTGAGTTAGCAAGCAACGTCAACATTCCTAACAATACTTCAGGATATTGTTTACTGCTACATGATCGAATAATTGAGTACAATCCACTGAATGGAGAAGTTAGAAAACTGATATAAATGAGATTGTTCAAAGTTCTTTTACTTTGAAATTAAAGAAATTGCAAGATGAAAATCTAAGGCACGTAAACCTTGATTCCAGATATAAAAAAAAAACAATATTCTAATAATGATCTAAGGCACATAAACCTCGATCCTTTGTAGAACGTGAAAACGGCACTTGTTACCGCTACACAGTAAATAAAAACTCCTTAAGAAATAGCACTTAAGGTGAGCAAAAAGAATTTCAAGAGTCCTTAAGAAATAACACTTAAGGCAGAACCAAATAGAAAACACTTGGTTGATGATCAAAGAAATTCTGATTTTATTGAAAATGAATCTTCCTTATATACTAAATTTTTACATAAGTTTAAATACAAAATGCTTAATTGACAATTTTTTCCTACCTCTTTAATTCTATCTTATTCATTATTAGGCTTAGAGTTAAAGTTTCATTAAAGAATGTAAATACAAATTATGACTATAACATAAACAAAAATAACAATACTAAATTCTTCAATCATACTAGAATATATACAAAAGAATGTTAGAGATAAACAAAAATATTAGATTACGTCTGCATAATGTGCTAGCATAAGCATTTTTTATTTTAATGATACATTAAAAAGTGAGTCTAAAGAATTTAAAAATGCAACAATGTATTCAAGTGATATCAAATATGTATGATTCAATTATGAAACTTTTTTGGTGTATGGCCTAATTATGAAACTTAGTTGCGTATATTAAATGATTTTAAACATCCTCCCCCCGTTGAATCTTGTTCAACCTATACTTCAAAGTCGTTAAGATTTATAGCTTTGGTTTGTGTTTTCTTCGCTGATCTACGTGGTCTAGCAGGTGACCTTTTGCACTTCAAATATTGATGATATTTCTAGCCTAAGGTTGTAACTACGACCGACAATGTTATTATGAGAGCTATATATCCTACTGCATATTGATGAATGTCGTGATGATTCAATTTTAGTGTTAGGTGATCCTTGAAGTCACTGATTTTTCTAGTCAACTCTTCCAGTTCGGCTACTTGAGACTGATATTTGACCTTATTTGTTTCATGAGGAATTTCATTGAAGTTGAGTGATTGTGTCAGATTTGCGGATGGAATGTATGAAATTCGTGTACTTGATGGATAAATGTTGTGCCCTTGTATGGTAATCAGAGGCTGCTTAATGAGACATTTATCCTTTATCGTCAGAATACCTGTACCCGTTAGTGTGTACTGTGTGTTAGTTTCTCCACATACAACGTTAAGCGTAGTCCTTTCGATTAATGAGTATATCCACTGATTTGTCTGATGTAATTGTATCCAGCGTGGTGCATCGTTGATTTTAGTCATTTGATACGTTGTAGTTGGTGCCATATTATTTATGAGATTGATTTCACAGGAACTTACAGTTGAACCTTTACTGTATGTAGGATGTTTTTGCATGCACAGATGCTTAGATGTTTTTATGACCGTACAGGTTTGTAACTCTTGATCCGTCAATGGGTAGTACTGGTCACGATGTAAATTGATGATCATGAAGGCTGATGATGGTGTTATAATAAAAGTCGCATTGTTCTTTCGCATTGGTATCGGTGTTATTTTAAATAGTTCGAAATCTTCTAGTGAAATAAGTGGAATTCTTAACCTGAATATGATGCGAGATTTAGTTATTCTTCCTTCGAGTGTTGTAAGCGTGTAGTAGTCGTGTATGTCAGCTAACGGCAGTGGTAAGCGTAGCGATGGTGGTAAATGCGATTTGATTTTTATGATTTTATCTCGCAATTGTCTTGGTGGTAATATCAAGGGATTGATTTTTCCACTGTGAGTATCAGTGATTACGTTAAGTATTGATAATTGTATTCTCACAAGGTTAGACATAATTATTCCTGTAAGAATACTGAGTGAATTGAAAGCTTGTGTTAATTTTTGTTGTTGTAGTTCTCCGTGAATTTGCTGATTTACTTGATTTATTTGTTCGTTGATCCGTTGAAACTGTTGTGTAATGCTATTCTCTCCCTTTTTCATGATGTTTACAGATGCGTCGATGATACTGGTTTTATTTTTAATGAGTTCCAAGATATGATCCTCATTCTGATGAACATTATTAATGGTTTCGGACATTTTGGCTGCATAGTCGGCGTCAAGCACACCAAACAGTGAATTGGCTATACTTCCGATAAAGTTGATGGCCCCTCTTTTTGATCTTGTTAGTGTTTCATCTGGTGTGAATAGTTCATTGTTCCTGAGAATTTCATTTTGCATGTTATTCAAATGAAGCACTATTTCCACACATGTTTGTTCTTTCATTTTTTCGCATAACTCCCTTAACATGTTGGATGACGTTTTCAAGATATTCAATTCATCCCAGTAGGATTTTAAATCGAAAAACACTACTAAGTTCCATTCATTTGAGATGATATTTGCAGTTCCCAGATTCTCGAAATAGATACCAGGTTGATGTTCAAATGGCGTAAGCTGTACTGGAGATGCTCTTGTCGTTGGTAAGATTAAACAGAAAAATATTGACATCAGGGCTGCACCTAACGTGATCCGCTGTTTCTTTTTTGGAGTCGCTTGGCCAGTTGCGGAGTCTGTTTCACGTTTAGCATGATTTGATGTAGTAGCTATGCTTGAGTTCATATTAAATTGTTGAGTTCCTGACGTTGTAGGTATGTTTGGGTCGATATAATCTTCTTCATATGAGACACTGTCTCTAGGTTGTGTTTCAGTTTCTATGGGAAGGGGTGAAAGTTTGTGAATTGGTCGTCTTAATAGGCCGTTAGCAGTTTTAACATCGACCACTCGTACCAAACCATCGCTACCCTTGATGACGTTTATGACTCTACCCATATGCCATTTTAGCGGTGGAATGTTGTCTTCCTTTATAAGGACTAAGGTATTTGGCTGTATATTGTGGCAGCGTTCTTTCCAACGATAGCGGTATTGTAGCTGATTAAGATATTCTGTGCTCCAGCGTCTCCAAAACTCATTCTTAATATGTGATACTTGTTTCCATCTTGTAATAAGATTACTGGTGTTGGGACTGGCTTGAGCATCGACCGTGCTTGTTAAAAGCTCTCCAATAAGAAAATGTCCTGGTGTCAGTGCTGTTAAGTCATTGGGATCTGAGGACATTGCGGTTATAGGGCGAGAATTGAGAATTGCTTCTACTTCTGTAACAACCGTTTCCAGTTCTTCGTAAGTTAGTGATGCTGCTGCTAAAGTTCGTTGTAGTAAATATTTTGCGGTTTTAACGGCTGCCTCCCAGAGTCCACCAAAATGAGGTGAACGTGGAGGAATAGGTTTGAATTCTATTCCCTTTGCAGCGCAAGTTGCAAGAATTTGTTCTCTTGATGTTTCTGAGCTTAGTATGTTTTGAATTTCCAATAGATTCTTTGCGCCGATAAAGTTTGTTGCATTATCGCAGTAAATTGTTTTACAGTGGCCTCTACGTGCAATGAAACGACGCAAAGCCCCTAAGAAGCCTTGTGTGCTTAAGTCGGTAACGAGTTCTAGATGTGTGGCCTTTGTGGCGAAGCAACAAAATACTGCACTGTACGATTTTTGCGGCCTTTTTCCACGCACCTTGAAATGAGTCATAATAGGTCCACAAAAGTCGATACCGCAGTTTACGAATGGTCGAGCTGGTTGCACTCGATCTCTTGGTAAGTCACCCATGAGTTGATTTAAAAGTTTTGGTTTGGCCTTGGCGCAATTTACACATTGATGAACGACCGCTCTTGCTAATATCTTGCCCTTGATGGGCCACACTGTTTGTCTGGAGATGGACAATAATGCTTGTGGTGGTGCATGCTTATGTTCAGCATGCATGTCGTTAAGTAAACATTTGGTTAGATGATGTGCGTAGGGTAGAATCATTGGATGCTTGGCTGAGTATGATAGCTCGGCATTCTCCAAACGACCTCCTACTCGCATGACCCCTTCTTTGTCCATAAATGGAGTAAGATTGCATAAGGAGCTGTTCTTTGAGACCTCACCGTTACGTTTGAGTGAAGAATAGTCTTCGTGTAGTTCTTGTTCTTGCATTACTCGAACGATGATCTTAAAAGCCTTGTCGAGCTCTTCTACTGACGGAGATTTGCTAACCGTTGGGGGGTTGCTACCTCCAACTGATTTTGTTCGATTCACAAAACGAATTACATAAGCCATTATGCGTTGCACCTTCCTGAAAGAATTTGTTGGTTTTATACAATCAAGTAATGTTTTTCCATTATTTGTGAGAAGTAGTGAAGTTGGTTTTTGTTTGCGTTCTAAGTCGTTAATGGTGGTAGTTTTCTTGAATTCCGGCGGCCACGATTCCTCCCGCCCATGTAAAAATTTCGGACCGTAGAACCACATATTGTTTTCCTTGAGTTTTTCTGGTGAAATTCCTCTTGAAACTATATCTGCCGGATTGTCCTTAGAGCCCACATGGCGCCATTGTTGAGGGATCGATAAGTTTTGTATGGCTCCTATACGATTGGCAACGAAAGTTTGATAGTTTCCTGATGACGAATTAATCCAATACAGAACAATTTCAGAATCAGACCATAAGTATAAGCGAGTATTTGTGAGTTTCAGATCCTTAATAAGACGTTGAGCAAGTTCTGCTGCCAGTTTGGCAGCGCATAGTTCTAGACGAGGTAGCGTGATTTGTTTGAGAGGTGCGACCTTAGATTTTGCACATAGTAAGCGTACTACGATTGTGTTGTCAACTACAGATCTTACATAAGCAGCTGCTCCATATGCTTTTTCTGAAGCATCTGCGAAAACGTGGATTGTCGTGGATTTAGCGATATTGTGGTTAGCGATATGCCTGGGTATTTTCAAGTCATTAAGATTCTTTAGTTGTTCGCGAAAATTTGTCCAATATGTGTGCATTTCTTGAGGTAATGCAGCATCCCAATCAGATTTTAAGCACCAGAGTTTTTGAATGAATATTTTAGCTACAACTGTAACCGGTGCCATTTAGTGTGTGTGATCCAATACCTTTAATTCGCATATCATCAGTTTTGCACCTTATTCCTAACTTTTTAGCTATTCGATGACTAATAAAGTTGAGCTGTGAACCAGAATCCAAAATGGCTCGACATTCCAGGGTTTTGTTGTCAAATGTTAGTTTCACGAGCGCTGTGCTTAATAAGACGTATGTTTCGGAACTAACTGGTAATGCTGTTTTCTGTTGTTTCGATGGAGGATTAGTAGACTTACCTTCGGGATTGTTGGTTGGGAGAGGATTTGAGGACGATGTAGCATGATCTAGTTGAACATGCAAAAGTGTGTTGTGTTTTTTGTTGCACTTAATGCAACTTCTGGAGTTGCAATTGGCAGAAATATGTCCTGGCCTTAGACAATTAATGCACAGTTTTGATTTCTTTACTAGTGCCACTCGATCTTGTGGTGCAAGTTTTAAGAACTTTGTGCATGAATACGAAGGATGATTTTCCTTGCATAATGCACAGATGGTTTTAGTTACTGCAGTCAATGCCTTGTGTGCAATGGATTTTTTATCAGTTGATTTGTTTGATCCTAGAGCTTCCAACGATTGAAAGCGTTTTTCTAGAAACTTTAAGAAATCTGAGATTGATTGGAGAGCCCTTGGCTGACTGAGTGACTGTTCCCATAAAGTATGAGTTTGTCGATCCAACTTTTTTATCAACATATGAAGTAGAATCGGGTCCCAATGTTCAATGTTTATGTTAAGATTTTTCAGTCCAAGCAGGCACTCATGAGTGGTATCATGTAGTGTTCTTATGGCTGAAGCACTTTCCACATTGCTGGATGGCTGTAATAGTAGCTTATTCAGGGTTGCTGTGACCAATAAGCGTAAGTTCTCATATCTGTCGTTGATAATTTTCCATGCTATGAGATAATTATCTTCAGATATGATCAGATGACGAACCATGTTGGCAGGTTCTCCTAATAAACTGCCCTTGAGGTACCACATTTTTTGGCATGCGGCTATCGATTGCTTGTGTACGAGTTCTGTGAATAAATCGTGGAATTGTCTCCACTTTAAATAATCTCCGTCGAACTTTGGTAGCTCGATTTTTGGGAGTTTCATTGAAGAATTAACTTTGCTTTCAGATTGTATGTTGCGAGAGGGATTCTGTTGTGTACAGTTAGCAAGGCCCTCATATAACTGAGTTAAAGCTTGATGCATGTCGTCCTCTAACTGAAAAAATTCTTCCATTGTGTAATTTGTGTCCTTCAATCGTTCATTATGAATACACTGGATTTCTTCCCAATGCTGTTGTGTAGCCTTAATTTTCAACTCATAATACTGAGGCGATTGTTTTGTATAAGATAAATTTGTTAACATGCTGCGAAATGCTTGCATTAATTTTGTGTGATTTCTGTTCATGTTTTGACAATGAGCTAGTCGATCCTGAATTGGAACCTGAATTGGCTCTGATGACAAAACTGCTTCTGATATTTCTGACCCTGTAGGTATAGTAGCGGACTTTTGAAGGTCTGATTTAATTGTTGCTAAAGTTTGTGTGCTTTTGGCTGTTGCATCCGTTGCATTGCTGATGGTGGTAGGAGCTATAGTCAATAGCTTTATTCTTTTTTGAATGTCTTGAGTGACGTCATTGTATTTAGACCTGATGGCCTCAAAATAATCCTTTTCAAAATAAGGATGATCACGATTTGCTTCAAACTTGGTACGAATATTGCTGTCCACCTGATCAAAATCGTCCCAAAGTTGATGAAGTTTTAACAACCGTTTGTTAAGATAATCTAATGTTTTTCTGCTGTTTGCATCATTTTTGTATGTTGCGACAATGGAAAGTATTTCACCTCCAATTGTCTGCTGCTGTTGCACTAATTTTTCCAAAGATTGCTCCATCACGTCGGAGTCACCAAAAAATGTTCAAAGTTCTTTTACTTTGAAATTAAAGAAATTGCAAGATGAAAATCTAAGGCACGTAAACCTTGATTCCAGATATAAAAAAAAAAACAATATTCTAATAATGATCTAAGGCACATAAACCTCGATCCTTTGTAGAACGTGAAAACGGCACTTGTTACCGCTACACAGTAAATAAAAACTCCTTAAGAAATAGCACTTAAGGTGAGCAAAAAGAATTTCAAGAGTCCTTAAGAAATAACACTTAAGGCAGAACCAAATAGAAAACACTTGGTTGATGATCAAAGAAATTCTGATTTTATTGAAAATGAATCTTCCTTATATACTAAATTTTTACATAAGTTTAAATACAAAATGCTTAATTGACAATTTTTTCCTACCTCTTTAATTCTATCTTATTCATTATTAGGCTTAGAGTTAAAGTTTCATTAAAGAATGTAAATACAAATTATGACTATAACATAAACAAAAATAACAATACTAAATTCTTCAATCATACTAGAATATATACAAAAGAATGTTATAGATAAACAAAAATATTAGATTACGTCTGCATAATGTGCTAGCATAAGCATTTTTTATTTTAATGATACATTAAAAAGTGAGTCTAAAGAATTTAAAAATGCAACAATGTATTCAAGTGATATCAAATATGTATGATTCAATTATGAAACCTTTTTGGTGTATGGCTTAATTATGAAACTTAGTTGCGTATATTAAATGATTTTAAACAGAGATTATAATATAGAAATTTATTTAGTATTTAAAAAAAGTTGTGCGAGAATACACATATATCATAAAATGTTTAATAAAATTATTATCGATGTTCAAGGTTTCAAAGACTGTAATAATAAGTTTATTGTTAAAGAACTTGCTATTTCTTTCAATACACGTGAATTTCAAGTGTTTATTATAAAGCCCCCGTTTGATTTTTCGCGTTTAACAACAAAAGAGAAGAAACAAGTGAATTGGTTATACAAAAATCATCATGGTTTAACTTGGAATGAAGGATCAATATCTTTTCATAGTGTTAAAAAATTTCTTCGATCAAATCTGAGAAATGCTGAGGTATATGTGAAAGGTAATGAAAAACGAAAATGGATAAGTAATATACTTAATCATAAGATTAAAGTATACGATTTAGAAGAAGAAGAAGAAGAAGAATGTCCAAATTTTGCAACATTGCTTCTAAACTATCCGCATGTTCTGCGTTGTAATATCCATAGAGGATACTGTGCTTTAAAAAATGTATGTCTTCTAAGAAATTATCTTGATGTAAAATTGAAATAAAAAGTGTTAAAACTTTTTTAGATAAATAAAAACCAATATTTTTTTTAAATGAATGTTTTTTAATTTTTTTATTTTATCTAAATATTTCTTATATATCTATAAAACAAATCTTACTACTACATGTTTTTTTATTTTTTTAGTTATCTTATTCTACCTATTTTTATTAGTTGCTACATGAATAGAATAAATATTTCTTAAACATAAACTACAATGTAAACTATTATTTAAAATTAAATTATGAAATTCTTCATAATTATCGAATACAAGAACACGTGATTCCTCAACCAACATGTCTTGTATTCTTGAAATAAAACAACTACTTTGTTCATCATCATTTGAACAAAAGTATGTTTTGTTACTATTAATACTTAATTTATTACACAATGCGTTAATGTGTATAAAGTATACACCATCTGCCGGGAAGTCTTCTAACCACTCCTCGCGTTGTTCCCTTGTGTTGAGTACGTTGGGACACACCTCTCTTCCCCATTGTTGTATCAACATCCTTTAAAAAATTAAAAGTATAATAATATTTAAAAAAGGAAAAAAATTAATAATAATAATAATAAACAAACTTACCTATCCATATTACATGGTATATTTCTATTATTGAAATATAGTTGAAAATATGCACATGCATATAAGTAAATTTTAAGAAGGCTGTTTCAGCTTGCATCTGTAGTGTATAATTCATCAGAGCATCTCCATTGTTAAAATTTTGGTTGTTGCTGTTGTTGTTATTCATCGTCTTTATAATTTTCACAAAATTTAATAAAAGTGGTTTTAATTTTAAAATTTCACTGATTTATGTATATACTAAATTTTAATTACAGAAAACAATATTTTTACACGGAAACAACTTGGATAACACACATATTTAAAAATTTTTAAATTTTATAGTTAACTGATAAAGCATGTAAAACATTTGAAAACAATATTTTTGATGTTCTTAACCTTGATAACAATTAATTATACCACATTTCTAACTTTGAAATTTCACTGATTTATGTAATAAGTTTTGATTAAAAAAAGAAAAATAAAAAAAAAATTTTTTTTGTTTTTTTGTGTTCTTAACCTTGATAATGACTAAATCATTCTTAATTATTATCAATTAATTCACGTGATGTAAAACTCATAATAAGAATTTCCAATTATAACATTTCGTTGATTTATTTTTTCATACGATAACAACTTTGATAACACATTTAAAAAATTTTTTAAACTTTAATAAACTGATAAAGCATGCTTTCACGCGATGTTAACTAAAATTTTAAATTTTATAGTTAACTGATAAAGCATGTAAAACATTTGAAAACAATATTTTTGATGTTCTTAACCTTGATAACAATTAATTATACCTCATTTCTAACTTTGAAATTTCACTGATTTATGTAATAAATTTTGATTGAAAAATAAAAAAAATAAAAAAATATTTTTTGTGTTCTTAATCTTGATAATGACTAAATCATTCTTAATTATTATCAATTAATTCACTTAATAAACTGATAAAGCAAGCTTTCACGCGATGGTAACTATTTAGAAAACAATATATATTATACTGTTTTAAGATGCTCTTAATCTTTAAAACCTTTTCACTGATATGAAAACAAAAACGACTTGTCTTGTTGAAGTTCAAAATAAAAACAGTTTTATTGGAATGAAGTTTCACAAAAAGAAAGCTCTTATACTAAGATAAAATTCTATATGCAAAAAAAACTTAACCAATCAGATTCTTAAGTTTAATCATTTTATTGATCTGTAAACAGATATTGTAAAAATGCCGATCTGCAAAATTATAATTCTTAAACTCAAATTCTATATAAATACAATTATTGAAATAAAAAATGCAAGAAATTGTTTTGAGTAATAATATATTTTTTTAATAAATCTTTTTTATTTTATTATATACATTTTTTCAGTTTTCTTTTTCCAAACTTATTCTAAAATGACCCCATGCATAGGTGCTAACACCGTCTTCTCTAATATGTCTCTTATCATCTATATAACTTAGAGCTACTTTATTTACATTTTGTGTATATATTTTGTGTATGTATGATCTAAATACTAGCATATTACCATAGAATAATTTTTTCTTATATAAGCAATCCCTATAATTTTCTAAACTTAAATTATCTACAGCTGTTTTCTTAACCCCTTTAGCTTTTTTTATTAATTTATAATCTTCTACATCTATTGAATACATTTTTGATTTTAAACCTATAAACTCCTTCATTATCCGACCATTGTTCTCATCTTTCATTAAACCTAATACTTTTTTATTTTTAAGGGGAATATTATAAGGGTTATCAGGTAAGTATCAAATTTAGTGTCAATATCATTCATAATGTCACTATAGAAATCTTCAGTTTCTATTGAATATATAAACGAATCTGTATCCATGTAAGCAAGAAGTACTTTTTCATTATACTTACACCCAGAAAAATAAACATGGGTAAATTACCAAAACCGACTTAGGTAAGTTTTTTTTATATGAACCTAAGAAAGTTAGTGTATTTCACCAAAAAGTTTTGGTAAGTTACCCATGGTTTAGGTAGCAGAAACTTAGGTAAATTGCCCGAAAAGGCTTTGGTGATGTACCTAAGTTGAATTTGCCAATACATTCTAAGTTACTTCACCTTATACTTAGGTAAACTAGCATTATCACATAGCAACAAAAAATGGAAGCAAACAATTACAAGACTACCTAAGCATATAAGCTAATTTAGCCTAAGCTCTACAGCAATTTTACCTAACAATAAGTCTTATTACCTAAGCAAATAAGCCAAATATATGGACTAGCCTAGTATTAAGGCAAATTACCTTAGTTCTTAGGTAATTTACACTTACAATGTTTAAATGCCGTTATCAAAATTATAGTACGCACTTGTTGCAGTCAAAAATATACATTGTCTTGCATTGCGTATTTGAGTTTTAAAGTGACCTGACGTGATTTATGTTATAAAAGTTGGAATTTTCAATTGTAAAATAAGTGTAAAGTGAATATTTTATTAGAACACATATTTCATCTCAGGAAAAAATAAAAAGCCACCTAAAGGAAAACTTTGGGATCGATATCAAGGTCGGAAGAAATCCTTGAAAAAATTAAGTGGGTACAACAAAACCAAAAGGTTGATATATGAGGTGGAGCAATTAAAAACTAATGGATCAACAGAGGTTGATTACTCATTTCAACTTATTATTAAACACTGGATTATATAATTCTTCTCTTTTTGCGGAACTTTGATAATTTATCAAAAGAAGAAATGGAGAGTATTTGTACTCAACTGAAGTACATTAGGGATTAGAATGAAGTGCTTTCTAAATGGAAACAAACAATAACATTCAGGAGACAAAAAATCAATGAACCAGGAAGGTCATTGGCGGAAATTTTGAAGAATGGCCATTATTTAAATATTCAAGAGCAAATGAACTAGTAAAGTATTTTATTATTATTATATTATCATTGTTATTATTAATTTTTTTTAAATTTAATATACTATAATTCAATTATTTACATTACATATTCATTATTCATTCAAACATCATTTAAACCCATTCAAATATTTATTTATTTTTATAGGTTGATATTGATTATCATGATGATCATATTTCCCAATAATAACTTTAATTTTAATTTGTGGGAACGTTTTTGCGAAGTAGCAAATGATATATTTAAAGCAACCATAAAAGATGCTGCAACAAAAAATCTTTTAAAAATGTTTAAAGACAAAAAAAATGATATGAATGCTGGTAAATAAATACTTAACAATAGTGTTGAAAAATATTTTGAAAATACTAAATACTCACTGAAAAATATTCCGATCTTCTAATAATAGTAAAATTTATTTTCTTTTTTCAGATAATGTGCATATTTGCTACTTGAAGCTATTGCATGCCATTTTAATACCATCTTCAAATATGGTGAAAGGGCGATTTGTAAAATATACAATCCATGATTCGCAAAATGCATTCACACTGGCTCTTTCTTCAAGTAATCAAGTGGATTCTGTTCTGGACAAACTAACGGATCAATGTTTTATCAACAAAGATACAATACAACCTATGATCATCGTTACTGGATCTGACTTTAACTACAATAACTTTTTCGTGGTAATTAATAATGTAAAATATAAATTTAATTCATATTTGGAAGCGATCCAGTGTTGCCTCAAATTTTTTTATATTCTTAACATACAATATCCAAAACAATGTGTATATGTATGGAAATTTTTGCAAAAGTTTTTTTTTGAAATTGAGGATATTGATGAAAAATTACCAGTTGTCGAGATTTTTATTAAAGACTTAAAAAATAAAATTCAATTAAAATAAACATTTTTTAGTAGCCATGTAACCATTGAAATTTTAAGTTTATTAAGACATTTTTGATCGGCGATTATTTTGTTTTTTATAGCCCTAAATACTTTATAATTATTCATATGTATTGGTTTTTTTTTGTATAATTATTGTAATAAAAATAGTACCCACAAAGTCTTTGTATCTTTAACCTATTTACGAAATTTTTCATGTAAATCTAAAACTAAAAAAAAATATAAATAGAAAATAATATGTAAATAAAAATATACATATGTATATGTGTAAATGTATAAACTATAAATAAATATAATGTAAAAAATATTATTCAAAAAAAATTTTTATTCTTTACAAAGTTTTCAGAGGAGTTTAAGTAAAATACCTTAGTAATAGGGAGAATATACATACATATGTATATATCATATATCAGCTTACAATTGTGTGGAAACACCTAAGTTCTTTGATAAGGTGCTTGGTCTAGTCAGCTTAAAAATTGTTTAAATTAGCTAAGGTTTTACATTGTTCTAGCTAAAACTTGTGGTAAATCACCTAAGTTCTTAGGTAAAAGACCTTATTCCCCTTGGTTTAATCAGCTTAGAACTTGTTCAAATTAACCTAACCTGCTAAGTTTCAAATAAACATTTACCTAAGATTTTTTGTTACTTTACCTAAACATAATAAGGTAATGTACCCTTGAGTAATTTGGTATACTGCCTAAGGCTTAGCAAATTAAGCTTAGCAACTTATGCAAATTTATTAGACAATTTTTGTAAGGTAAATTGCCTAAAAACTTAGTTGGATGAATAACACCATACGAATAAGCTCGTTCACATCTTGATTTTAGCTAATTTTACCTTGTTTTTTCGTTCAGTGTAGGTTTTATATAATCATAATGAAAGTCGTACATCTTCCACTTTGATAGCTCTAATACAACGAAACCCAGATAAATTGGTTTGTTATAGTATGTTTGAACTCTCTCAAGTTGTATAGCTGTCATATTTTCTGTAAACTGAGCTATGCTGTGGAAATTAGGTTTAGCTATTAAAGCCCTAGCACCCAAATGTTTACCACTACTTTCCCAGTCAGTAACGATTTTGACATCTTTTCGTTTGTCAACATTTTCCATCGTTTTACCGTACACAGCATTGTTCAACAACTTGAAAAGGTTCTTTTCAAAAGTATTTTTTGCAATAGTACGATAATATGTATTCAAATCAATAAGGGGATTCACTCTTTGGTGCAAATAGGTATTGCATCGTTGCATTCGGTGTATCGTAGCACGAATTTACAACGATACAACAACAATTTGCAACGATACAACAAAAATTCGTGCTACGATACACCGAATGCAACGATGCAATACCTATTTGCACCAAAGAGTGAATCCCCTTAATATATTTTTTCAACCAACATAATTGTTTAAATTTTAATGCTCTGTGAATTTTCACTAATTTTAAACCATGTTTTAAACACTGCTGAAGATTTCTATAATGAATTATATAATTTCTTTTTACTGTTAGATCGGTAATTAACTTATTGAATTTTGATCCCGGACTTTTTTTATTCTCAGCACAAAACGGTAAATCATTGTGTAAATCATGAAGAGATTCAGGATATTCTAAATCAACTTCTAAAATATAACCCGTATCAGAATTTTCTGAAATATTACTAATATTTATATTTTCAACGTTTTCTACCCATTGAAAATCAGAATATGGTAGAGGCTGTGACATAGCCCAACCGTACAAATTATTTGCATCAACATACAATAAATACGAAGATGTTTTATTTTTATCAAAATTACTCATGTGCTTGTTATTTGCTGTAGAATGTCTGTGTGAACATTGAGTAATTCCACCACGGATATACCTTTTTTAATAAAATTATACATATTTATATCAGTGAATAATTCAAGATTTACTCCTGTATATTTTAACATCGCGTCCCATGATAACCCCGGAGTTGTATAATACTGACAGGGATCCAGCGTATAAATATTTCTACAAACTTTTCTGAAATTTTCGAATACATCTGTTAAAAGTAATACATCGGTTTTCAAATATAACTCTAATGTCCAATTTCTTCAGGTCAAGTTATCTTCTTAATAACTTTAAACTGGGGATAAATCAAGAATTTGGTTTTCTTCACTTTCAGAAAAGACTTATTAAGAGGATAAAGTTATCTGGTCATGATAGTACCGATTATCTCAAGATTAAAAATATTTTGAAAACAGCTTTGAAATTGGTTTATATTTTGACTAAAGCTTTGAAAGCTAAAGTTTTAAAGCTATTTTTAATGTTTAAATTTTTTTCATTAGGATTTTATTTTATTAGAAGTGGTTATGGATATTTTTATTAATAATATTGTTATTATTTTTAAATTATTTTATTTTTACTTTAACTAGCAACTTCACTGGTCACTGGTAATAATAAAAATAATGAAACGGTTACTTAACTTCTTAAAAATTATTCAAAATTAATCATGAAGTTGAACCTCATTTATATTCGGAAATTCGGAAACAACATTTTCTATCTCGGTGATAACTTATCTGTGCTTTGGATGAAGAAAACCAAATTAGATTTATCGGTAGTTTAACTTTAACTGGAAGTTCATTATTAAGAACTATGAAGAAATTGGACATAAATAGTCCCAAATATTTTTACAATCAAATTTTTCCCAGACTTTCTTAGCATGAATGTAATCTTTATCAGAACATTTACTATTTGTTAATTTGCTATCAAAATGTTTTTGAAGAGGTAAACACGTTTCATCTAAACGATCGAAAGAATTAATATATTCGTATGGAAAAGCTCCTTTACGTGTTAATAATTCTAAATTTTCTTCTTCTGGATACAAAGACTTAACAGTTTTCAAATCTTCCGGAGATAAATTTCCTACTAATGAATCTAGACTAGACTGCATAAATCTTACAGAATCTAAAAATCTAAGTTCAATTGTATCAGTTTCATTAACGAAAATTCGTTTTGAAAGTGATACATACAATTCTTTATTTAATGGTATCAAATTTATATCACCATCAATATTTGCTAATTCTTTAACAAATAAGTGACAGTCATAACCGGAAAAATTATGAAAGAAAATTGGGAAAAACTTTGGGACTTGATACCGCAAATTACATTCATTATGCGCTGGACCCCTGTACTTTCCTGTTAAATGACAATGGTCGGCTACTCTTACATTACCTAAATATTTCTTACATATATGACAAATCTTACTACTACATTGTCTCCTTTCTTCAAAAGCTGTGAGTGGTTCCATCGCCTTTGGATTCATAATAACATTATTATGAATATCTAATACATCTTCAACCAGGGATTGTACAAATTTTGCTGGTGAGTCCTTTCCTTTATACACTTTTAATTTACTTAAGCTATCATCATAAGAACATTTGATATAATAAGAGAATGCACAAGGAACGTGTTGTTGTACATTTGTTGTTGAAGAAATATCTGAATTTGGAATACATGTATCCAATCCTTGTAAAATGCATTCAAAGTCTGCGTATATAACAAATGGGACCTCTAATTGACGTTCGTATTTCTCAAATTTCAATTCATTTTTTTCAGGTGATGGCATAAGTGTAACAATCTTACTGCATTCATTTTTATGTAAATTGTACGCCTCTTCGGTATAAAAATGTTGTAAACATCCATTGCATAAAAATATGTTATGTCCGTGTTTTGTTATTTGTCCGCTTATTAATCTAGATATGTTCTTGATCCACACATAATGACTCTTTTCTCCATCTTGAATCAACAGTAAATTGATATGTAATTTCTTCTCATTTTTTGTACAGTAATACGGTCCCACTATTTTACATGTATTATGCTGCAACTCTTCGCAACCATATATGTTTATACTAATTTCTGGATTAATGTCTTCAAACTTTCCTATATCCGTTACCTTTAGTGGAAACTCTAGATCATCAAATTCTAATATCATATTGTTTTTTAGAAGAATTGTGTTTGCAGAAATATTTTCAATATTATATGATGAAACTCTATCAGAATGAATTTCAGCAGGATCTAGAGCTGAAATAATTGTCCATTTGAAACAGTATTCATCTGTATTTTTCACATTAATACAAGCATGTTTACGTGCAATTGATGTTGGTAACGGTAAATACTGTGAACCTCTTATTGGTCTGTACTGATTAATGTTGATTTCAAGATGGATTATTCTTATAAGAGTCCAGCCACTATCTCGTTCTTGGAATTCTTGCATTTTTGTGTGAATCTTATCAATCATTTCTTCATATGCAGATGACATCTCAGTTTCATTCCTAACGATTATCATTTTTGACTGAAATGATTTAACTGAAGTTGTTATTTCATCGTTATCATCATTTCCTTTTGTTACTTTTATATACTCTGCAAATAGTTCTATGTTGAATTTAAAAGATGAATGTTTAATTAGTTGTTTCTTTAATGTATCTATAATAAGATCTTTTTCCGCTTTTAAAAAGTTAAGAGGATCCAGATTTCCTTCATTCTTATTTTCATAAATCAGTGTTTCAATTCGTTCTTCAAAACTACTTTTCACAACCTTTAATTGATCATTAATTGGTTCAGCCGCTTTTATTTTATGTAAATTTGTTCTAAGATGGTAACTCCAGTCCTTACTTAAAATTTCTTTATTACATGATTGACAAAAAAATTTTTCTAATGATGATGTTGAAAGTTGAGTATGAATATCATTAGAAATAGCTTCAACAGATGACACTTTATGCTGAGTTCTCATGTGTGTTAGTAGGCTGTCTTTGCGTGTGAAGTAAGTTCTTCTTGCAAATGTTACAAACTTCTTGAGGTTGAGCATGAATATCATTGGAAATAGCTTCATCAGATGACACTTTGTGTTGGGTTCTCATGTGTGTTAGTAGGTTGTCTTTCCGTGTGAAGTTCTTTTTGCAAATGTTACAAATTTCTTTGTCACCATGAGCTGATTGCATATGTCTTTTCAACGAATTTTTGAATGCAAATCCATTTCCACAAATTTCACATATAAAACTTTTCATTTTGTAGTCTATGTAAATATTTTACAAAAAAAATCTAAATATTTAAATAAATTTCAATATTCTTTAAAAAGACTTTAAAACACAATTTTGAACTTTAAGATAAAATTTAATAAACACTTTCAAGTTTTACAATAAACTAATACCGTTTGAAGAAATCGTCTTCATTTATAGTCAAAATTCCTTACCCCCACCCTTTTTTCACTGATAACGCACATTCGAAAAACTAAAAACTTGAAAAACATATCTCAATATGATTATTCATAAAAAGTTAATTAAAAACAATGACACAGCATAAACAATATGAAACGGGAACAAACATGTCTCAACATGATTAACACTGATAAAGTACATGTGCTGATAAAGTACACGTGAATCAGAACTATACCAAAAATTTTCCATTGCTTTTCAATCATATCGCATTATGATTATTCGTAAAAAGATAATTAAAAACAATGACGCAGCATAAACAACATTAAACTCAAACAAACATGTATCAACACGATTAGCACTGATCAAGTACACGTGAATCACAACTGTATCAAAAATTTCTTCTCAATGATAACACAACGCACTATATTAACCAGCATATTCATTCACTGATAAGAAAAAATATTAACCCATGCAACCCCACAATGATAAGAAAAAATCTTGACACATGTGACCTTCACTGATAAGACAAAATCTTGACACGTGTGACCTTCACTGATAACACGCAACCTTGACCTCTGTGACCCCGCACTGATAACAATTTCGTAATGACGTCACTGAGCCTGAGCCTCCACCATGGTCCAGAATCGGCATATTCATACTACTCATACCAATGTTTATTGAGTATTGATGGTATCGGTACAATAGTTAGTCGTTCAGCAATTGTAGCTATAGCACGTTTACCTGAAATTAATCAAGATTTTATGGAAATGTATTTATTACCTGGACAGACAGCATATTTTCGATGTATGATTGGTAATAAACAAAATGGCTTTAAACATAATATACAATGGTTAAAAGATGATATACCATTACATTTTGATAATACGCGTATGGTTATATTACCAAATGGTGCATTAGAAATTGATGAAATTATAAATTCTGATAGTGGAACTTATCAGTGTAACGTTACATCGGGAAATGTATCTAGATTAAGTAGTAAATCAAATTTAAATATTAAAAAAGTTACAGATGGTAATGATTATTTAGCTGCACCATCATTTCTAATTGGTCCATCACCACAAACTGTTAAAGAAGGTGATACAGTTACATTAGATTGTGTTACAAATGGTGTACCAAAACCACATATTCGATGGTTACGTAACGGTGAAGAAATTGATATGAAGTATGTCAATTTAATATTGGAGAATATATACAGGGTGTCCGGTATTAATGTTTACAAAATAAATTCACAGATACTTAGGTCTCACCGAGATAAGCAAAAAATCGTATGAGTGGTGGGTGGTTAATCTCAACGGTTTGGCCGCTAGAGCGCGTTGAAGATTTTTGTGACTTTTTTTATAAAACACCTTGTATTTTCGTTTTTGCTTTTAAGTCTTTAGAATAAAATAATTTTTTCACTTTTTAGTGCAAAATGTATGAAGGGGCAAGCGAATGAGTGAAAAAATGACTTCATTCCAAAAGCTCTAGCTTCTCAACCAAAGCAGATAGAGTCATGGCGTAGAGAGCTAATTTGTAGAGAAAGAGTTGCGTTTTTTATTTATTGTAAAAAAAGGGTATTGTAATAATGGGTTTTTTCGAGAAATTACTGAATTTTTCCAAAAAATTAGGTAAAAAATTGCAAATTTCTGACTTTAATCGCTAATAACTTCTGTCCTAAAGGGACTAAAGAGATGGTGCTTATGTTATTCGAAAGGGCAAAAGGTTCTCTTTTGTTAGATATGCGCAGCATTCCTATACAAAAAGCAAAAACGAAAATACAAGGCGTTTTATAAAAAAAGTCACAAAAATTTTCAACGCCCTCTAGCAGCCAAACCGTTGAGATTACCTCCCCATCACCCATACGATTTTTTGCTTATCTCGGCGAGACCTATCTGTGGTTTCATTTTGTAAACATTAATGCCGGACACCTTGTATAAGTATTATTATTACTAATAAATTATTTATTTCCTTCTTCTTTTTGTAGTGATCTTGATTCAAGATTCTCTGTTGTTGGTACTGGTTCATTACAAATTTCACCAGTTGAAGATATCGATTCTGGAAATTATCAGTGTCGTGCTAGTAATACAGTTGATTCACTAGATGCACAAGCAACTGTACAAGTTCAAGTTCCACCAAAATTTATACAAAGTCCTATGGATAAAACGGCATATGAAAAAGAAGAATTAGAATTAGAATGTGTTATACGTGGAAAACCAAAACCTGTTATACAATGGCTTAAAAATGGTGATGTTATAACCCCAAATGATTATATGCAAATTGTTGGAGGGTAAAAAAAAAATAATAATTTTAAATACGAAAATTTAAGTGGAAAATTTCTATTTTCTTAGTCATAATTTACGAGTTCTTGGACTTTTAAATTCTGATGCTGGTATGTTTCAATGCACTGGTACGAATCCAGCAGGTAGTATTCAGGCATCGGCCCGTTAAAAAATTATTGAACAAGGTAAATATGTATTACATTTTATTTCATAAATAGCTCATTTTCGAAAACTTGAGTAATCTGCGCCATCGATTACATATGAAACTCCATGAAATTCATATAAATTTTAAGATGAACAAAATTTTCTCATTTTTTTTTTGTAAATATCCTTTTTATCTTTTTCTTTTGTAGTTTGTGTCTATTGTTTGATTAAATTTTACCTGATTTTGAATTAAAAAGGTTTTTTTTATTTTTAGTAAAATTTTATATATTGGAAAAGAAATTCTCATAGCAATATCGAAACATTGATGCTTTTTTTTTCCATTTAAAATTTCAAAAAATTAAAAAATCGATGTTTTACAAACGCTATGAATTAATTTAATTTTATTAATGTAATTTTTCTTAATTAGCTGCTTTCGATTTGCCATTTCCAAGTACTTGCGAGTACTAAAATGTGTCTTGGATAAATGGGTAAATCGAACGACACAAAAATGTTGATAGGTGTCAAAACCTAAAAATAATTTCTATTTTGTCATATATACATACAAAAAAGAAAAACACATCTAGTGCTCTTAGTTTTAAACTATAAAGCCCTCTGTTGTAAAAATTGTGCGTAACTACTTGCATCTACTTGAAAAATTTTACATGAGTAGCTACGAGTAGATGATTTAGCACAGACTTTCACCTTATCTACTCGCAAGTACTTGAAAGTGGCAAATCGAAAGCAGCTTTATTTTATTTTAAATAATTTTATTTTGTATGTTTTTAATTTTTAATTTTTACCTCCTTTATTACCTTTATTATTCGTAATCCCCTGAATAAAAAAAAAACAAAACAAAAAAGATAATTCAAATTCATCATCATCAAAAGAACAATTTTTCATTAATAAAAAATATCAATCGAAATTAACAAAATCATTACAAAGTCGTAATAATAATAATAATAATAATAATAATAATAATAAAAAAATGTTAAATGTTGAGAAAAAAAATTGAAAAAAATGATAATACAAATAATAAAAGAATGAAATCTTCTGATTCTCGAATTTTATCAAAAAGTGCACTAGATAGTCTTGCATCAAAAGATAAAAATCGAAATTCTGAAGATTATAACGATCAAAATTATGATTATAATGACGAAGATGATGATAATGATGATAACGAAAACGGTGAAATTAATAATGAAAATGATGATAATGATGAAAATAATAATGATAATAATGATGATGATGATGATGATAAAAAATAAGTTTATTCCTTTAAACCTGGTGATGATCCTGATAAAATCCTTAATTCATGGAGAACAAATAAACGTCGTCATCATCATAAGACGACATCATATACAGGGTGTTCCGTTTGGTTTGCTTAACCTTGATATCAGTGATAGGTCTCATCGAAAAATTATCCATTTTTCGAAAAAAATAGGAATAGCAAATCGGTGCAAAATTAATTGAACTTTCATTTTCTGCAATAAAAACTTGGGGTTAATTTAAGCCTTTTTTGAGAAAGACAGGGTTAAATACAAAAATTTGGGAAAAATTCACAAAATTTTGATTTTGAATGCGTGTAAATTTTCAACAGTTGAAAGAAAAGGAACAAGTAAGGTATCGTTCAAAAGGGCAATGGGTCTCCTACATTTTTTCTTAACACAAAGTGACCCTTGAGTGCTCCTGTAAAAAGTTTTAGGGTACATCGTGAAATAAGAGCAAAAAAACTTCAACGCCCTCTAGCGGCCAAACCTTTGGGATTTCCCCCCCCCCCCCTCCGATACGATTTTTTGTTTGTCTCGATGAGACCTATCACTGGTATCAAGGTTAGGCAAACCAAACGGAACACCCTGTATAATAGTAACAACGACAAAATATATTGAAGAAGCAGCAATGCCATCATTACCAACAATATTAAGAAAACCATATCATAAAAATTTAGATGTGAATCAACTTGTAGCTGTACCATTACCTGGACCACCACGTGATTTAATAGCACAAATTATAAAACCACGTTTTATAGCTCTTAATTGGATAGAACCACAAAAATATCCTGATGAAGTCATTTCATATTCTGTCTATTATAAAATGAATACAAGTGAAAGGTATTTTTTTTTTTTCAAAACACGAATGTATTTTCCGATGTTTAAATTATTTTCTTATTCCTTAAAATAACAACAACAACAACAACAAAATATAGAGAACGAAAGATTACAACAACTTCAAGAGATGAACAACAGATTAATATACAATCGCTATTACCTAGAAAAACTTATCAATTTCGTGTCGTTGGAAATAGTAATCATGGTCCAGGTGAATCATCAGAAATTTTAGAAGTTAATACACAGCCAGAAGAGAATATTTCTGGACCACCAAGAAATGTTAAGGGATATCCAATAAATCACAAGGAAATTTCTGTTAAATGGGAACCGCCATTAGTCACAAATGGAATTATTTCGAAATATCGAATTTATTATGCAGAGGTAAATATAATATAAGTAAGGTATATGAAAATTTCATAAAAATTAATGTAATTATGTAAATAGCAAATTTATCTTTTACTTTTTATTTATAATGAAACAACAATGATCTAATTTCTTTTATTACTTACTACATATTCTTTTCTTTTATATTTTTAATAATTAGAATGATGGTGGAGATGATATGTACACTGATAGTACAACAATGGAAGCAATGTTATATGAATTGCGTCCATATACGGAATATTCAATAAATGTTGTACCGTTCAATGAAAATGGTATGGGTGATCCATCGAATGAAATTAAAGTGAAAACTTATTCATCAATACCATCAGAACCACCAAATAATGTAACATTGGAAGTGATAAGTTCAACATCAATAACAGTACACTGGGAACCACCACCACCAGAAGATTGTAATGGTCAAATAACTGGTTATAAAATTCGTTATAGAAAATTTCGTGAAACGCCACAAGTTAAAACAACACCAGCCACTGTCCGTCATTTTGAATTGAATAATCTTGATCGAATGTCTGAATATCAAGTAAAAATTGCAGCAATGACTGTTAACGGATCCGGACCTTTTACTGAATGGCATCGAGTTGTTACATATGAAAATGATTTAGATGAAACTCAAGTCCCTGGTAGACCAAGATGGATAGCAGTACGTGCTGGTGCAGCAATTATTGCATTACATTGGGCACCGCCAGCACAACAAGATATCAGAATAAGAAGCTATATTTTGTGCTGGGGTAAGGGTTTACCAGATGAAAATACACAAGAATTATATGAGAATACAAGATATTATGAATTAAAAAATTTAGAAGCAAATACTGAATATGTAATATCATTACGAGCTAGAAATATAAAAGGTGATGGACCTCCGATATATGATAATATAAAAACACGTGAAGATGAACATTTAGATATTCCAGTACCATTAGAAGTTCCTGTTGGTTTAAGAGCTATAACAATGTCATCAACATCAATTGTTGTTTATTGGACAGATACGACATTAAGTAAAAATCAACATGTTTCTGATAATCGTCATTATACAGTACGTTATGGACCAGTTGGTTCAAGTCGTTACCGTTACTATTACGCGATTTAAAACCTAATACACAGTATGAATTTGCTGTTAAAGTTATTAAAGGTAGACGTGAATCATCATGGCCAATGTCTGTATTAAATTCAACATTTATAAATATTCCTATATTACCACCACGTGATTTACTTATTAAAAATGATGAAACAAATCCACCAAATGTTATATTAAATTGGCAACCACCAAAAAATAATAATAATAATCAAATAAATAATGGATATATACATATATAAATAAATAGTATTTTTTTTTTTCTAAGTACATAAAAAAAATTGATATTAAATTAAAATAATAAAAATAATTAAAATTTTTAAAAAACTTAATTTATTTAAAAAATAAAAATCCCGTTATTTTAGTGAAAAATCGTGATAAAATAATTCACAGTTGTTTATTTGAGATTTCAAAAAGTAACACTTTCTCTCAGATATTTGTTTTTTTTTACTCTTTGGTTTTCTTTCTTTTTTGAAATGAGTAAATTATCACTTAAATTAACAATATGATGAGAAATTTTTAATTTTTCAATTTTCAAAATCAAAAATTATTTATATATTTTCTATTCTATTTAAGAAAAAAAAAAAAATTTATTTATTTCTGTAGATATTATAAGAAGTCAAGGCTCATGATGGGCTGTAGCGCCCCATTGAGTAAGTAAGATATTTTTGTACTTTTCTAAATTGTGTCCACTATGTTGGTTTTTCTCTCCATATTTTACGATAATTTTGATTATAATGATGATTTTCAATGTCTTTAAAAATATTTGGTGATGATGAATATTCAGATAATTCATGATGAATACTATGATCATGATCTATAATTGGGCTATTGAATATGCAAATTATTTGAATTTATTAAAATTTAATAAACGAAATAATATACATACATATATATATATATAAAGCCACGCTAAACTATAGTTAAAAATTCTTAAATAGAAAAATTTTATTTGTATTTTTCTAATCTTTAAAGTATTCCGAACATTTTAGAACTTAGTATGGGAAAAATCTGGAAAAATTAAAGATATTCCTGCCATCCAGAGTTCTCTTTCATTCTAGAATGATCGATTCTGTGCGCGTATCTTTCCCTATTTCTTCGTAATTTTTCTTGCTTGATTTGCTAATAATGTGCGATATTTTACAGCACCGGGCACCATTTGTTTTCATTTTTTTTTTCAGTTTTGTTTCATCATAGTTCATCCATTTGTAGCAATATGCGATTTTTAAAAATCTTTACAAGTACGTTACAAGTGTTAAATTAGTGTACTTTGAATCAATTCTATCAAAAATCAAGGACTACTTTAATTCTGAAGAATAAAAAAATTTTCCCAATAAGTCGAGCTGTCTGTAACTAGCTACCCAAAGACAAAATCTTTACTTCTGAATACCTACCGACCAGCTCTGAGGGGCAGGAGGTAAATACCTATTATTTTTTGACGTATTTAAAGACAAATAACAACAATTCTTCATACCAAATTTCAAAATAATCAGTATGCTCTAAAGATTGGGAGAGAACCAAGATAAAAATTATCTATTTAGTTGAGTGTGCCTGTAACATATATAATAGTATATGTACATAATTTTTTTATACCTACCCAGATAATGGTATATCGTGTATATAACTCGGAAATGATTTATAACACCAAATATAACGAACACCCCAGAATATAGCTGCACCAATTATTAAAATTGCTATAATTACTTTGATTTTTATCCAATAAAGTATAGCTAAAGTATGGAAACCGAAACCATAAACTGTAAAATAATTTTTTTTTAAAAAAATATTATTGCTTATTCCTTAGTACTTAATTATAAGATTAACATTCAAATTATCATATTAATTATTTTGTTTTTATTTATACATACATATAATTTTCTTTGTATAATTTACTCACATAATCCATAATATGGAAATTTAGTTTTTTTCCTTCTTGCAATTGCCATATTATTACTATCACTATGACTAGTATTATCCCTTTCAATAAATTCTGCATTTACAATTATAATTATTAAAATAATAACAATTATTAAAGATTTTTGCATATTTAACTAGAAATTTTTAACTTATGAATTTCTCAAAAAAAATTTTTTTATACTTCTGTTACTTTTAACTTTTCTGCTGTATTTTAAATACTGATACATTTATTCAATATTGTGTCGGATTTTATATAGAATTTCAAAAAGTAATGTGATAATTGAACTCTAATTACAAAATTATATGGTAAAAAAAAAAATATTGTAGGTATTTAGAGAACTGTCTGAAATACTATATTACCTAGTATTCCTACTATATTTAAGATCTATAGGTATTTTTGTTATTTGTGATAATACTATAATAAAAAAAGTGTTAAAATTTCTCCAATAGTGAAAGTGTAATGTAAGATACAGTAATACAGTACATCATACATCGTTATTTTCAAAATAAATTTGAAATTATGTATCAAGTTCAGGGTCGTATTTTGAGATCTGTAGACCCCTAGGCTGGACCTGTGGAGCGGGTCCTACCGGGGGTTGTATTTCTAACAAGCAAAAATAAAACTTATTCCTAGATTCTCTTGTAAAAATCTTTATCTAAGAAGTAAAAAAGAAAAAAACTAATTTCTTGTGGTACCGACTACCGGCTTATAGGCTGTAGCCTATGTAGTCTATGCTTGAATACGGCCCTGATTAGGTTCCCGAAATATTCTTATTTATTAGGATTTCTGTAAAATAAAAGTGAAGTGTTTCATGTTCAAAACTTTTCAATAATTTTTCTCGTTGGGATATTACCAGCGACTTGTAGTCTTAAAACACAGAATGCGCAGACCACCCTGAAGAATTTTCAGAATTTATTTCCAGCATTTTTTTAAATTTCATATATGTAAGTACATAGGAATTCTTGTACAAAGAAATCAAAAACTATCAATAAAAAAATCATCATAAGAAATGTTTCACATTTTAAATTAATATTGTTGTTGCTTGCAAGTGCAGGAAAATTTCTGCGTCTTGCTAATGTATGAAGAAAAGCACTTTTCGAGAAAATTAGGGTTAAAGTAAAAAAATGGGTGAAAAAATGACAAAATTTTGATTTTGAAAAAGTAACGGTTGAGATTACTCCCTCCCCCCATCCGTACGATTTTTTGTTCACCTCGCCAAAATCTATCTGTAGTTTCTGGGTCGGACACCTTAACGGAATCACCCTGTATATGTCTCACTCTTAGGAAATTAATGAAATTTTATGTGAGCCCACATATGAAACAGAAAGTTGTTCTCATGTTCTGTTCAGTATATACATACACAAAAAGTATCAAGTATTATTTTCTTTCTAAAACTTGATGAGAGCAAGTTTTATATTTGGCGCCGTATAACTTGCGCCCTGTTGCAGTGATCTTTTTGGTGTCTTAGGGAGTTTTGTAGAGAATAAAAAGCAGAATATTGTGCAGAACATTTTAAGTCAATGCCTTTACAGGGTCCCGAGATATTTACCTTTCAAGTCGGATTTTATTACGAAAACGATCAAAAATAGAATGAAGTGTTCATTTAAATTTTTTTATATTTCTTGTCTTGTTTTAAAATTTAATTTGAAAACAAACAAAAAATACAAGAAAAGCGTAAAGAATAATTTTAAAAATGCCCCTTCAAAATTATCTTTTCATATTATCAAATTTTACTGACCAACGAAAAATATTATAATTATAAATTCATTTAATAATTTCATAAAATTAAATATCAATTTAACAGTTTATACGGTGAAAAAATAATCCGAATTTTGGATTAATTTGGGAGTAGCGTAGAAACGGTAAAATTGGGATTAAAAAAGTACATGCAAACGTTGATATTTTTATACACTTATAGTATACATATTATTCTTCTTCCACATAAAAAAAAGAAGAAGAACGTGACAGCTTCACTTTCACCATAAAAATTAGAATCCGCCATATTGAATTTTACCTCACACAAATATATAAAAAAATTGGGATTAAACCCAAATAAATTGAGCTTACGCCAAAATCCGAATTATCGAGTTTATACGACAAAAAATTGGGATTAAACCAAAATCCGTATTAAAAGCGAAGCAGGCATAAACTCGTACAATGTAAAACAGATTTGTAGAGGTAGGTCAAGAATAGGATCGAAATAAGCAAACAAAAATAAAAAATGCTTGAAAAAAACAAAAACATAAAAGCAAAAAAAAAAATCAAGCCAAAAAAATACCAACAACAAATATCATTTATTTTAGCTGCAAAAAAATGACACAGAACTATAAAGAAAAAAAACACAACACCTAAAATCATTTGTTCTAAGCATAATGTATACATATAATATGTATAACAACATATAAATACATATGTATGTATAGTTTCATTTACAATGGTTTTGTTTTTTCTTATTTTTTCATAATGATCATAAAGCAATATACATTAAAAATCTCGAAAAGGGAGAAGATATATAATATATTTTAATGCTTTTTTTGTATATAGAATAGAAATACACAAATAATATAAAACAGCTGTTTTCGCTTGCGTGTGTGCATTCAATCTTCAGAACATAACGTAGTAAAACAAAATTAACTATTGAAAGCTTTTTCTTTTTCATAAAAAAGACAAATGTGATACCTCCTTCTCTGCCCGCACAGGGCCAGTTTACGGTTTTGTTTCATTTCCTTTTCGCATCTCTGTTATATCTTTATACTTTTTGCATACACTTACGTTCGAAAAAATAGCAGTGCCTAGTGAAAGATATTTACCTCGTGAAAATTTCATATAATTCAAAGCCGCACTGTATTGAAATTCACATAATTTGAAAAATTACTACCTTACTGCAATATTGTATGTATGCATAGATGTCTTTTATAATTATCTCTCATTCTATTTTAAGTTAATGAATGGAAAGTCCATATTTTAGGTGTTCGAAAAAATAGCAGTATTAGAATAATGATATAAGAAATATTCTTGAAATAATACTTTTACTTTATAAATAATAATAAATTTTTAATTGAAAACGGTGAGTGAAGTATGTGTTTTATTTCTGAATCAGGAAAAATCATTTCAAAAATTTTTTTGATTTGTAGTTGTTAAATATTGTTCCCAATATTTCTTTGTCATGGCTGATAGTCTGAACAAACCTTAAGGAACAATGAAAGTTGAAACCTGAAACGGGTGAAGGTGAAACAGAAAGGAAGAAGAAGAGTCAGTGGTGACAAAAATCTCTTTAACACATGGCGGTGAAGTAATTAAATTATATAATAATCTCAGTATATTTGTTTGTTTGTAGTTTGTAATAATAAAGAATTTAACGTTTCAATAATTGTGAACTGGAATTTAAGAATAATATTGTATTAGTTATTATTATTATTTGTGAAATAAATTACTATGAACTTAACCTAAAAAAAAGGGTCGTTGTAGAACTGATTACTCGTAGAATTGGCACCACTCACCTACTAATAAAAGAACTGCAACTACAGCTAATTAAAATAACAATTTGCTTTATTTTAATTTTAATAGTAGTCCTCAAAAAATGGGAAGATGTCCCTATTATTCTGAAGAAACAAGACATTTTAATAAAATAAAAATGCGTGAGAAAAAAAAATTATTAAGAAAATCAGGAAATCATTGGATGCTTTGCCAAAATAAACTTCAAATGCAATAAAGTGGTAAAAAACAGCAGAAACAAGAAGTAGGAAGGAAAAAACAACAAATAAACAAGAGAAATACATTATAAACATGATGAAGCAAAACCCATTTGCAACATCTACAGAAAATATAAACATTTTAGCAGAGTGCAGAAAATATCACTCACGAATAGAGATGGAAAAAAGCATGAAAAAAACATTTTCGTTGGTTTTTTCATATTTTTCCGGATTTTTTCATGTTTTTTTCATAAATAATTTAAACATTTATCCATTGCTTTTTATCGGTTTTTATTCAAAAAATTGGAAAAAAACGAAAAAAATAATTTTTAAAAAAGCGGCTTTTTGCTTTTTTCCATCTTTTTTTTCACCAATTTTATCATTCACGAATGATAATTATTTTTCACCATTTTTATCACTCACGAATGATATTTAAATTACAAATTCTTATCACTCATAAAGAATGAAAAATATTTCTGTATACTAATTTTTTTCATTCACGAATGCAAAAAGTATCAAGATATAACAGAGATGCGAAAAGGAAATGAAACAAAACCGTAAACTGGCCCTGTGCGGGCAGAGAAGGAGGTATCACATTTGTCTTTTTTATGAAAAAGAAAAAGCTTTCAATAGTTAATTTTGTTTTACTACGTTATGTTCTGAAGATTGAATGCACACACGCAAGCGAAAACAGCTGTTTTATATTATTTGTGTATTTCTATTCTATATACAAAAAAAGCATTAAAATATATTATATATCTTCTCCCTTTTCGAGATTTTTAATGTATATTGCTTTATGATCATTATGAAAAAATAAGAAAAAACAAAACCATTGTAAATGAAACTATACATATGTATTTATATGTTGTTATACATATTATATGTATACATTATGCTTAGTTGAAACAAATGATTTCAGTTGTGTTTTTTTTCTTTATAGTTCTGTGTCATTTTTTTGCAGCTGAAATAAATGATATTTGTTGTTGGTGTTTTTTGGATTGATTTTTTCTTTGCTTTTATGTTTTTGTTTTTTTCAAGCATTTTTTATTTTTGTTTGCTTATTTCGATCCTATTCTTGACCTACCTCTACAAATCTGTTTTACATTGATATTTAATTTTATGAAATTATTAAATGAATTTATAATTATAATATTTTTCGTTGGTCAGTAAAATTTGATAATATGAAAAGATAATTTTGAAGGGGCATTTTTTAAATTATCCTTTACGCTTTTCTTGTATTTTTTGTTTGTTTTCAAATTAAATTTTAAAACAAGACAGTAGTATGAATGTGTATGTTCTGGCTCATGGAGCAGGAGCAAAAATGACGTCATCACTGTTATCGGTACGGGTCACGTGTTTCAAGGTAGATTGTTATCAGTGAGGGGCGCGGGGGGGTCAAGGTTGCGTGTTATGAGCGAGGGGTTACAGGGGTCAAGGCTAGTGAGGGGTCACGTGGGTCATGATTTTTTCAGTTCAGTGATGGATCATGCGGAGGTTAAAATTTTTTTATAAGTGAGGGTTAAAACTATAGGCGTTATCATTGAAAAAACAATGGAAAATTGTTGGTACAGTTCTGATTCACGTCGTCACCTTGGTTCTTTTTTGTGGTATACGCATTTTGGTCAATTTTGAACTATGTACAACAAAAATTTTGTATTTTTGTGCTCTTTCTGTAACTGCAATCGAAATTTTTCTATCTCTCTCCGTTTTTAAAAAAATCAGTGTATACTTTGTTGTATATGCAAATTTCAAAATAATTTTCAGTTCTTTTTTGCTTTATATGCATTTTATGTATAAAACAACAACAAAAATCTACTCAAATTGGTTCTGAACTTTGGTGCTTGTCTGACGTATACCACGTATACGCACCTTTTGGTGCTTCCTTGTGGTATATGCGCAAAACACTTTTCAGTTCTTTTTTATGGTATACCATACAAAATTAAAGTCGTTTTGTGGTATACGCATGTTACCAGATCAATTAGTGAGACTTGTATCGTATATGCACGAGATTAAAAATTTAAAAATGAAATCGCTTATAAAATATATCACGAAAATGAAAAAATTAAACGCAAAATTATTTTTATTATGCCAATGAATAATTAATATTTTTCCAAATTCAAAATATCTTATATATAGTAGTGTTTTTATTCTTCCAAACTTTGTGTTCATTTTTCTCGAAAGCAGATTTTGTCGTATACCACAAAAAAGAACCAAGGTGACGACGTGTGCTTAATCAGTGCTAAGCATGTTAAGACATGTTTGTCTTAAGTTTTAAATTGTTTATGATGTCATTGTTTTTTAAGTTAACTTTTTAGGATTATTCATATGTGCTGAGCATGTTGAGACATGTTTGTTCACGTTTCATATTGTTTATGCTGTGTTATTGTTTTTTTACTTTTTTCCGAATAATTATATTGAGACATGTTTGTTCAAGTTTAAAGTTTTTCGAATGTGCGTTATTAGTTTAAAAAAAGGGTGGGGATAAGATTTTTGCCTATAAATTGAGACAATTTTTTCAAACGGCATCAGTCCATCGTGAAATTTCAAAGTGATTATTTGATTTTATTTTAAAGTTTTAAAAAGGATATTAAAATTTATTCAGTTTCAAAGTGTTTAATTAATTTTCTTTTAAATTTGAAGTTGTGTTTAAGGATCTTAAAAAAGGATATTAAATCTTATTCAGTTTCAAAGTGTTTAATTAATTTTCTGTTAAATTTGAAGTTGTGTTTAAGGATCTTGAAAAAGGATATTAAAATTTATTCAGTTTCAAAGTGTTTAATTAATTTTCTTTTAAATTTGAAGCTTTTTTTAAGGATCTTAAAAAAGGATATTAAATCTTATTCAGTTTCAAAGTGTTTAATTAATTTTCTGTTAAATTTGAAGTTGTGTTTGAAAATCTTAAAAAAGGATATTAAATCTTATTCAGTTTCAAATTGTTTATTAAAATAAAGAAATTAATTTACATAGACTACAAAATGAAGAGTTTTATATGTGAAATTTGTGGAAATAGATTTTCAAGTAAGTATAACTTGAAAAGACATGTCCAGTCAGCTCATGGTAACCACGAAATTTGTAGCATTTGCAAGAAGAGCTTTACACGCAAAGAAAATCTACTAACGCATATGAGAACCCAGCATAAGGTGTCTTCAGTTGATGCTATTTCTTATGATATTAGCAATCAGCCTTCATCATCACAAAACAAAATTTTATGCCAAACATGTAATAAAGAAATTTTAAGTAAGGACTGGAGTTATCATCTAAGAACAAATGTCCATAAAATAAAAGCAGCCGAACCAGTTAATGATCAATTGAAGGTAGTAAAAACCAGTTTTGAAGAACGAATTGAAACGCTCATTTATGAAAACAAGGATGAAGGAAATCTAGATCCTCTTAACTTTTTAAAAGCGGAGAAAGATATTATTATAAACACATTAAATGAACAACTGATAAAACACTCATCTTTAAAATTCAACATAGAACTTTTTGCAGAATATATAAAAGTAACAAAAGAAAATGATGATAACGATGAAATAACAACTTCAGTTAAATCATTTCAATCAAAAATGATAATCGTTAGGAATGAAACTGAGTTATCGTCTGCATACGAAGTTATGATTGATAAAATTCATACAAAAATGCAAGAGTTTCAAGAACGAGATAGTGGTTGGACTCTTATAAGAATAATCCATCTTGAAATCAACATTAATCAGTACAGACCAATAAGAGGTTCTCAGTATTTACCATTACCAACAACAATTGCACGTAAACATGCTTGTATCAATGTGAAAAATACGGACGAGTACTGCTTTAAATGGGCAATAATTTCAGCTATAGATCCTGTAGAGAAGAATTCTGATAGAGTTTCATCATATAATATTGAAAATATTGTTGCAAGTACAATTCTTCTGAAAAACAATATGATATTAGAATTTGATGATCTTGAATTTCCACTAAAGGTAACGGATATAGCAAAGTTTGAAGACCTAAATCCTGAAATTAGTATAAACGTATACGGTTGCGAAGAGTTGCAGCATAATACATGTAAAATAGTAGGACCGTATTACTGTACAAAAAATGAGAAGAAACTACATATTAATTTACTGTTGATTCAAGATGGAGAAAAGAGTCATTATGTGTGGATCAAGAACATATCTAGATTAATAAAATCTCAAATAACACAACACGAACATAAAATCTTTTTATGTAATGGATGTTTACAACATTTTTATACCGAAGAGGCGTACAATATACATAAAAATGAATGCAGTAAGATTGTTACACTTATGCCATCACCAGAAAACAATGAATTGAAATTTGAGAAATACGAACGTCAATTAGAGGTCCCATTTGTTATATACGCAGACTTTGAATGCATTTTACAAGGATTAAATACATGTATTCCAAATCCAGATATTTCATCAACAACAAATATACAACAACACGTTCCTTGTGCATTCTCTTATTATATCAAATGTTCTTATGATGATAGCTTAAGTAAATTAAAAGTGTATAAAGGAAAGGACTCACCAGCAAAATTTGTACAATCCCTGGTTGAAGATGTATTAGATATTCATAATAATGTTATTATGAATCCAAAGGCGATGAAACCACTCACAGCTTTTGAAGAAAGGAGACAATGTAGTAGTAAGATTTGTCATATATGTAAGAAATATTTAGGTAATATAAGAGTAGCCGACCATTGTCATTTAACAGGAAAGTACAGGGGTCCAGCGCACAATGAATGTAATTTGCGGTATCAAGTCCCAAAGTTTTTCCCAATTTTCTTTCATAATTTTTCTGGTTATGACTGTCACTTATTTGTTAAAGAATTAGCAAATATTGATGGTGATATAAATTTGATACCATTAAATAAAGAATTGTATGTATCACTTTCAAAACGAATTTTCGTTAATGAAACTGATACAATTGAACTTAGATTTTTAGATTCCGTAAGATTTATGCAGTCTAGTCTAGATTCATTAGTAGGAAATTTATCCCCGGAAGATTTGAAAACAGTTAAATCTTTATATCCAGAAGAAGAAAATTTCAAATTACTAACACGTAAAGGAGTATTTCCATACGAATACATTAATTCTTTTGAACGTCTAGATGAAACGTGTTTACCTTCACAAAAACATTTCGATAGCAAATTAACAAATAGTAAATGTTCTGATAAAGATTACATTCATGCTAAGAAAGTTTGGGAAAAATTTGATTGTAAAAACATTTGGGATTATTTAGAGTTATATTTAAAAACAGATGTATTGCTTTTAACAGATGTATTCGAAAATTTCAGAAAAGTTTGTAGAAATATTTATACGCTGGATCCCTGTCAGTATTATACAACTCCGGGGTTATCATGGGACGCGATGTTAAAATATACTGAAATAAATCTTGAACTATTCACCGACATAAATATGTATAATTTTATTAAAAAAGGTATCCGTGGTGGAATTACTCAATGTTCGCATAGACATTCTACAGCGAATAACAAGTATATGAGTAATTTCGATGAAAATAAACCATCTTCATATTTAATGTATGTTGATGCAAATAATTTATACGGTTGGGCTATGTCACAACCTTTACCATATTCTGATTTTCAATGGGTAGAAAACGTTGAAGATATAAATATTCTTAATATTACAGATAACTCAGATACGGGTTATATTTTAGAAGTAGATTTAGAGTATCCTGAATCTCTTCATGATTTACATAATGATTTACCGTTTTGTGCACAAAATAAAAAAAGTCCGGGGTCAAAATTCAACAAATTAATTACAGATTTGACAGTAAAAAGAAATTATATAATTCACTATAGAAATCTTCAGCAATGTTTAAAACACGGTTTGAAATTAGTGAAAATTCACAGAGCGCTACAGTTTAAACAATCATGCTGGTTGAAAAAATATATTGATTTAAATACATATTATCGTACTATTGCAAAAAATACTTTTGAAAAGAACTTTTTCAAGTTGTTGAATAATGCTGTGTACGGTAAAACGATGGAAAATGTTGACAAACGAAAAGATGTCAAAATCGTTACTGACTGGGAAAGTAGTGGTAAACATTTAGGTGCTAGGGCTTTAATAGCTAAACCGAATTTCCACAGCTTAGCTCAGTTTACAGAAAATATGACAGCTATACAACTTGAGAGAGTTCGAACATACTATAACAAACCAATTTATCTTGGTTTCGTTGTATTAGAATTATCAAAGTGGAAGATGTACGACTTTCACTATGATTATATAAAACCCAAGTATGATGAAAAAGTACTTCTTGCTTACATGGATACAGATTCGTTTATATATTCAATAGAAACTGAAGATTTCTATAGTGACATTATAAATGATATTGACACTAAATTTGATACTTCCGAATACTTACCTGATAACCCTTATAATATTCCGCTTAAAAATAAAAAAGTATTAGGTTTAATGAAAGATGAGAACAATGGTCGGATAATGAAAGAGTTTGTAGGTTTAAAATCAAAAATGTATTCAATAGATGTAGAAGATTGTAAATTAATAAAAAAAGCTAAAGGTGTTAAAAAAACAGCTGTAGATAATTTAAGTTTAGATAATTATAGAGATTGTTTATATAAGAAACAATTATTTTATGGTAATATGTTAGTATTTAGGTCATACATTCATAAGATATATACTCAAAATGTAAATAAAGTAGCTTTAAGTTATATAGATGATAAGAGATGTGTTAGAGAAGATGGTGTTAGTACATACGCATGGGGTCATTTTAGAATAAGTTTAGAATAAGAAAACTGAAAAATAGATACGTATATTATATAAGAAAACTGGAAAATAAATACATATATTAAATAGAAAGCTGAAAAATAAATACATATTTATGAAATAATAAAACTGAAAAATAAATACATATATAAAATAAAACAAAAAAAATTTATTTAAAAAAAAAAATTGGTTTTATTTATCTAAAAAAAGTTTTGTAGCATGGTGATGTCTCCGAATAGAGAAACGTCTAAACTTGTCAACGCTCATAATGTAAATAATAAATTTCACGTTGTATAATATAAATTTATACGATAATGTCTGCTTCTCTGAGCTCCTCAATTATTGAAACTATCTCATTGTTGTGATTATTATGACCTGCATGTGTAGATGCTAATAGTAATTTCAATCTATTCACTAATTCATTTGGACCATCCCAGTATACATAATTAAATTTTTCTTTTAGTAAATGCCTTAATACAGAACCAGAATGAGATTTGAACAATCCCTTAATTAGCTTTTAAACAGCTTGAACAGGTCTAAAAACAGCTTGAACAGGTCTTTAAACAGCTCTGAAACAGCTTGAACTTTAAACAGCTTGAACAGGTCTTTAAACAGCTCTGAAACAGCTTGAACAGGTCTTCAAACAGCTCTGAAACAGCTTGAACAGGTCTTCAAACAGCTCTGCAACAGCTTGAACAGGTCTTTAAACAGCTTGAACAGGTCTTTAAACAGCTTGAACAGGTCTTTAAACAGCTCTGAAACAGCTTGAACAGGTCTTTTAACAGCTTGAACAGGTGTTTAAACAGCTTGAACAGGTCTTTAAACAGCTTGAACAGGTCTTTAAACAGCTCTGAAACAGCTTGAACAGGTCTTCAAACAGCTCTGAAACTGCTTGAACAGGTCTTCAAACAGCTCTGAAACAGCTTGAACAGGTCTTTAAACAGCTTGAACAGGTCTTTAAACAGCTTGAACAGGTCTTTAAACAGCTTGAACAGGTCTTTAAACAGCTCTGAAACAGCTTGAACAGGTCTTCAAACAGCTCTGAAACAGCTTGAACAGGTCTTCAAACAGCTCTGAAACAGCTTGAACAGGTCTTTTAACAGCTTGAACAGGTCTTTAAACAGCTTGAACAGGTCTTTAAACAGCTTGAACAGGTCTTTAAACAGCTCTGAAACAGCTTGAACAGGTCTTCAAACAGCTCTGAAACTGCTTGAACAGGTCTTCAAACAGCTCTGAAACAGCTTGAACAGGTCTTTAAACAGCTTGAACAGGTCTTTAAACAGCTTGAACAGGTCTTTAAACAGCTTGAACAGGTCTTTAAACAGCTCTGAAACAGCTTGAACAGGTCTTCAAACAGCTCTGAAACAGCTTGAACAGGTCTTCAAACAGCTCTGAAACAGCTTGAACAGGTCTTTAAACAGCTTGAACAGGTCTTTAAACAGCTTGAACAGGTCTTTAAACAGCTCTGAAACAGCTTGAACAGGTCTTTAAACAGCTTGAACAGGTCTTTAAACAGCTTGAACAGGTCTTTAAACAGCTCTGAAACAGCTTGAACAGGTCTTCAAACAGCTCTGAAACAGCTTGAACAGGTCTTTAAACAGCTTGAACTGGTCTTTAAACAGCTTGAACAGGTCTAAAAACAGCTTAAACAGGTCTTTAAACAGCTCGGTAGATGAAATAATAATGATATGCAACTCTTACATACGTATCTATTTATAATAATATAAAAGTATCGAATCCTTTTCTGTATCGTCCACAATCTAATAAACTATCTTTGTTTATTACTAAAAATCCGTAATTATTTTTCCAACATTTTGAACACATATCTCGAAATTTGTCATATGACATGGCGGTGTTTACATGATCATTAAAAATATGCTTTAAATTCATTTCATCTTGTTTAAAGATTACAATAAAGTTTGAGTTATCACGTATCAAGTGTTTTAGTTATATTTAAAAACAGATGTATTGTTTTTAACAAATGTATTCGAAAATTTGAGAAAAGTTTGTAGAAATATTTTAACATCGCGTCCCATGATAACCCCGGAGTTGTATAATACATGCTTGTATTGCATTTCTTCACAACCGTATACGTTTATACTAATTTCAGGATTTATGTCTTCAAACTTTGTTATATCTGTTACCTTTAGTGGAAATTCTAGATCATCAAACTAGAGCTGAAATTATTGCCCACTTAAAGCAGTATTCATCTGTATTTTTTACATTAATACAACCATGTATTATACAACTCCGGGGTTATCATGGGACGCGATGTTAAAATATTTCTACAAACTTTTCTCAAATTTTCGAATACATTTGTTAAAAACAATACATCTGTTTTTAAATATAACTAAAACACTTGATACGTGATAACTCAAACTTTATTGTAATCTTTAAACAAGATGAAATGAATTTAAAGCATATTTTTAATGATCATGTAAACACCGCCATGTCATATGACAAATTTCGAGATATGTGTTCAAAATGTTGGAAAAATAATTACGGATTTTTAGTAATAAACAAAGATAGTTTATTAGATTGTGGACGATACAGAAAAGGATTCGATACTTTTATATTATTATAAATAGATACGTATGTAAGAGTTGCATATCATTATTATTTCATCTACCGAGCTGTTTAAAGACCTGTTTAAGCTGTTTTTAGACCTGTTCAAGCTGTTTAAAGACCAGTTCAAGCTGTTTCAGAGCTGTTTAAAGACCTGTTCAAGCTGTTTAAAGACCTGTTCAAGCTGTTTAAAGACCTGTTCAAGCTGTTTAAAGACCTGTTCAAGCTGTTTCAGAGCTGTTTGAAGACCTGTTCAAGCTGTTTCAGAGCTGTTTGAAGACCTGTTCAAGCTGTTTCAGAGCTGTTTAAAGACCTGTTCAAGCTGTTTAAAGACCTGTTCAAGCTGTTTAAAGACCTGTTCAAGCTGTTTAAAGACCTGTTCAAGCTGTTTCAGAGCTGTTTGAAGACCTGTTCAAGCAGTTTCAGAGCTGTTTGAAGACCTGTTCAAGCTGTTTCAGAGCTGTTTAAAGACCTGTTCAAGCTGTTTAAAGACCTGTTCAAGCTGTTTAAACACCTGTTCAAGCTGTTAAAAGACCTGTTCAAGCTGTTTCAGAGCTGTTTAAAGACCTGTTCAAGCTGTTTAAAGACCTGTTCAAGCTGTTTAAAGACCTGTTCAAGCTGTTGCAGAGCTGTTTGAAGACCTGTTCAAGCTGTTTCAGAGCTGTTTGAAGACCTGTTCAAGCTGTTTCAGAGCTGTTTAAAGACCTGTTCAAGCTGTTTAAAGACCTGTTCAAGCTGTTTAAAGACCTGTTCAAGCTGTTTCAGAGCTGTTTAAAGACCTGTTCAAGCTGTTTAAAGACCTGTTCAAGCTGTTTAAAGACCTGTTCAAGCTGTTTAAAGACCTGTTCAAGCTGTTTCAGAGCTGTTTGAAGACCTGTTCAAGCTGTTTCAGAGCTGTTTGAAGACCTGTTCAAGCTGTTTCAGAGCTGTTTAAAGACCTGTTCAAGCTGTTTAAAGACCTGTTCAAGCTGTTTAAAGACCTGTTCAAGCTGTTTAAAGACCTGTTCAAGCTGTTTCAGAGCTGTTTGAAGACCTGTTCAAGCAGTTTCAGAGCTGTTTGAAGACCTGTTCAAGCTGTTTCAGAGCTGTTTAAAGACCTGTTCAAGCTGTTTAAAGACCTGTTCAAGCTGTTTAAACACCTGTTCAAGCTGTTAAAAGACCTGTTCAAGCTGTTTCAGAGCTGTTTAAAGACCTGTTCAAGCTGTTTAAAGACCTGTTCAAGCTGTTTAAAGACCTGTTCAAGCTGTTGCAGAGCTGTTTGAAGACCTGTTCAAGCTGTTTCAGAGCTGTTTGAAGACCTGTTCAAGCTGTTTCAGAGCTGTTTAAAGACCTGTTCAAGCTGTTTAAAGTTCAAGCTGTTTCAGAGCTGTTTAAAGACCTGTTCAAGCTGTTTTTAGACCTGTTCAAGCTGTTTAAAAGCTAATTAAGGGATTGTTCAAATCTCATTCTGGTTCTGTATTAAGGCATTTACTAAAAGAAAAATTTAATTATGTATACTGGGATGGTCCAAATGAATTAGTGAATAGATTGAAATTACTATTAGCATCTACACATGCAGGTCATAATAATCACAACAATGAGATAGTTTCAATAATTGAGGAGCTCAGAGAAGCAGACATTATCGTATAAATTTATATTATACAACGTGAAATTTATTATTTACATTATGAGCGTTGACAAGTTTAGACGTTTCTCTATTCGGAGACATCACCATGCTACAAAACTTTTTTTAGATAAATAAAACCAATTTTTTTTTTTAAATAAATTTTTTTTGTTTTATTTTATATATGTATTTATTTTTCAGTTTTATTATTTCATAAATATGTATTTATTTTTCAGCTTTCTATTTAATATATGTATTTATTTTCCAGTTTTCTTATATAATATACGTATCTATTTTTCAGTTTTCTTATTCTAAACTTATTCTAAAATGACCCCATGCGTATGTACTAACACCATCTTCTCTAACACATCTCTTATCATCTATATAACTTAAAGCTACTTTATTTACATTTTGAGTATATATCTTATGTATGTATGACCTAAATACTAACATATTACCATAAAATAATTGTTTCTTATATAAACAATCTCTATAATTATCTAAACTTAAATTATCTACAGCTGTTTTTTTAACACCTTTAGCTTTTTTTATTAATTTACAATCTTCTACATCTATTGAATACATTTTTGATTTTAAACCTACAAACTCTTTCATTATCCGACCATTGTTCTCATCTTTCATTAAACCTAATACTTTTTTATTTTTAAGCGGAATATTATAAGGGTTATCAGGTAAGTATTCGGAAGTATCAAATTTAGTGTCAATATCATTTATAATGTCACTATAGAAATCTTCAGTTTCTATTGAATATATAAAAGAATCTGTATCCATGTAAGCAAGAAGTACTTTTTCATCATACTTGGGTTTTATATAATCATAGTGAAAGTCGTACATCTTCCACTTTGATAATTCTAATACAACGAAACCAAGATAAATTGGTTTGTTATAGTATGTTCGAACTCTCTCAAGTTGTATAGCTGTCATATTTTCTGTAAACTGAGCTAAGCTGTGGAAATTCGGTTTAGCTATTAAAGCCCTAGCACCTAAATGTTTACCACTACTTTCCCAGTCAGTAACGATTTTGACATCTTTTCGTTTGTCAACATTTTCCATCGTTTTACCGTACACAGCATTATTCAACAACTTGAAAAAGTTCTTTTCAAAAGTATTTTTTGCAATAGTACGATAATATGTATTTAAATCAATATATTTTTTCAACCAGCATGATTGTTTAAACTGTAGCGCTCTGTGAATTTTCACTAATTTCAAACCGTGTTTTAAACATTGCTGAAGATTTCTATAGTGAATTATATAATTTCTTTTTACTGTCAAATCTGTAATTAATTTGTTGAATTTTGACCCCGGACTTTTTTTATTTTGTGCACAAAACGGTAAATCATTATGTAAATCATGAAGAGATTCAGGATACTCTAAATCTACTTCTAAAATATAACCCGTATCTGAGTTATCTGTAATATTAAGAATATTTATATCTTCAACGTTTTCTACCCATTGAAAATCAGAATATGGTAAAGGTTGTGACATAGCCCAACCGTATAAATTATTTGCATCAACATACATTAAATATGAAGATGGTTTATTTTCATCAAAATTACTCATATACTTGTTATTCGCTGTAGAATGTCTATGCGAACATTGAGTAATTCCACCACGGATACCTTTTTTAATAAAATTATACATATTTATGTCGGTGAATAGTTCAAGATTTATTTCAGTATATTTTAACATCGCGTCCCATGATAACCCCGGAGTTGTATAATACTGACAGGGATCCAGCGTATAAATATTTCTACAAACTTTTCTAAAATTTTCGAATACATCTGTTAAAAGCAATACATCTGTTTTTAAATATAACTCTAAATAATCCCAAATGTTTTTACAATCAAATTTTTCCCAAACTTTCTTAGCATGAATGTAATCTTTATCAGAACATTTACTATTTGTTAATTTGCTATCGAAATGTTTTTGTGAAGGTAAACACGTTTCATCTAGACGTTCAAAAGAATTAATGTATTCGTATGGAAATACTCCTTTACGTGTTAGTAATTTGAAATTTTCTTCTTCTGGATATAAAGATTTAACTGTTTTCAAATCTTCCGGGGATAAATTTCCTACTAATGAATCTAGACTAGACTGCATAAATCTTACGGAATCTAAAAATCTAAGTTCAATTGTATCAGTTTCATTAACGAAAATTCGTTTTGAAAGTGATACATACAATTCTTTATTTAATGGTATCAAATTTATATCACCATCAATATTTGCTAATTCTTTAACAAATAAGTGACAGTCATAACCAGAAAAATTATGAAAGAAAATTGGGAAAAACTTTGGGACTTGATACCGCAAATTACATTCATTATGCGCTGGACCCCTGTACTTTCCTGTTAAATGACAATGGTCGGCTACTCTTATATTACCTAAATATTTCTTACATATATGACAAATCTTACTACTACATTGTCTCCTTTCTTCAAAAGCTGTGAGTGGTTTCATCGCCTTTGGATTCATAATAACATTATTATGAATATCTAATACATCTTCAACCAGGGATTGTACAAATTTTGCTGGTGAGTCCTTTCCTTTATACACTTTTAATTTACTTAAGCTATCATCATAAGAACATTTGATATAATAAGAGAATGCACAAGGAACGTGTTGTTGTATATTTGTTGTTGATGAAATATCTGGATTTGGAATACATGTATTTAATCCTTGTAAAATGCATTCAAAGTCTGCGTATATAACAAATGGGACCTCTAATTGACGTTCGTATTTCTCAAATTTCAATTCATTGTTTTCTGGTGATGGCATAAGTGTAACAATCTTACTGCATTCATTTTTATGTATATTGTACGCCTCTTCGGTATAAAAATGTTGTAAACATCCATTACATAAAAAGATTTTATGTTCGTGTTGTGTTATTTGAGATTTTATTAATCTAGATATGTTCTTGATCCACACATAATGACTCTTTTCTCCATCTTGAATCAACAGTAAATTAATATGTAGTTTCTTCTCATTTTTTGTACAGTAATACGGTCCTACTATTTTACATGTATTAAATTGCATTTCTTCACAACCGTATACGTTTATACTAATTTCAGGATTTAGGTCTTCAAACTTTGCTATATCCGTTACCTTTAGTGGAAATTCAAGATCATCAAATTCTAATATCATATTGTTTTTCAGAAGAATTGTACTTGCAACAATATTTTCAATATTATATGATGAAACTCTATCAGAATTCTTCTCTACAGGATCTATAGCTGAAATTATTGCCCATTTAAAGCAGTACTCGTCCGTATTTTTCACATTGATACAAGCATGTTTACGTGCAATTGTTGTTGGTAATGGTAAATACTGAGAACCTCTTATTGGTCTGTACTGATTAATGTTGATTTCAAGATGGATTATTCTTATAAGAGTCCAACCACTATCTCGTTCTTGAAACTCTTGCGTTTTTGTATGAATTTTATCAATCATAACTTCGTATGCAGACGATAACTCAGTTTCATTCCTAACGATTATCATTTTTGATTGAAATGATTTAACTGAAGTTGTTATTTCATCGTTATCATCATTTTCTTTTGTTACTTTCATATATTCTGCAAAAAGTTCTATGTTGAATTTAAAAGATGAGTGTTTTATCAGTTGTTCATTTAATGTTTCTATAATAATATCTTTCTCCGCTTTTAAAAAGTTAAGAGGATCTAGATTTCCTTCATCCTTGTTTTCATAAATGAGCGTTTCAATTCGTTCCTCAAAGCTACTTTTCACTACTTTCAATTTATCATTAATTGGTTCGGCTGCTTTTATTTTATGTACATTTGTTCTTAGATGATAACTCCAGTTCTTGATTGAAATTTCTTTATTACATGTTTGGCATAAAATTTTGTTTTGTGATGATGATGAAGGCTGATTGCTAATATCATTAGAAATAGCATCAACTGAAGACACCTTATGCTGGGTTCTCATGTGTATTAGCCAATTTTCTTTACGTGTAAAACTCTTCTTGCAAATACTACAAATTTCTTGAGGTTGAGCATGAATATCATTGGAAATAGCTTCAACAGATGACACTTTATGCTGGGTTCTCATATGCGTTAGTAGATTTTCTTTGCGTGTAAAGCTCTTCTTGCAAATGCTACAAATTTCGTGGTCACCATGAGCTGATTGGACATGTCTTTTCAACGAATTTTTAAATGCAAATCCATTTCCACAAATTTCACATATAAAACTCTTCATTTTGTAGTCTATGTAAATTAATTTCTTTATTTTAATAAACAATTTGAAACTGAATAAGATTTAATATCCTTTTTTAAGATTTTCAAACACAACTTCAAATTTAACAGAAAATTAATTAAACACTTTGAAACTGAATAAGATTTAATATCCTTTTTTAAGATCCTTAAAAACAGCTTCAAATTTAAAAGAAAATTAATTAAACACTTTGAAACTGAATAAATTTTAATATCCTTTTTCAAGATCCTTAAACACAGCTTCAAATTTAACAGAAAATTAATTAAACACTTTGAAACTGAATAAGATTTAATATCCTTTTTTAAGATCCTTAAACACAACTTCAAATTTAAAAGAAAATTAATTAAACACTTTGAAACTGAATAAATTTTAATATCCTTTTTGAAGATCCTTAAAAACAGCTTCAAATTTAAAAGAAAATTAATTAAACACTTTGAAACTGAATAAATTTTAATATCCTTTTTCAAGATCCTTAAACACAACTTCAAATTTAACAGAAAATTAATTAAACACTTTGAAACTGAATAAGATTTAATATCCTTTTTTAAGATCCTTAAACACAACTTCAAATTTAAAAGAAAATTAATTAAACACTTTGAAACTGAATAAATTTTAATATCCTTTTTAAAGACTTTAAACTTTAAAATAAAATCAAATAATCACTTTGAAATTTCACGATGAAGTGATGCCGCTTGAAGAAATTGTCTCAATTTATAGGCAAAAATCTTATCCCCACCCTTTTTCAACTGCTTACAAGTGCTGACAAAATTTAAACACTCTCTTTTTCTACTGCTTACAAGTGCTGAAAAAATTTATACACACACACACACACACACACACACACACAAACATACATATAAAAATAATTTCACAACTTGATGAAATCCGAAAGTAAAACATTAAAACATCAAATAGTACACGTAAAATCAATCGTCAGAATAGCTCAGTGGGGAGAGCGTTACACTGAAACTCTAAAGGTCCCCGGTTCAAATCCGGGTTCTGACAATACAGTAAGTATTTTTTTTTTTTTTGTTAAATAAAAACAATAACACAGCATACACAATATGAAACTTGAACAAACATCTCTCAACATGCTCAGCACATATGAATAATCCTAAAAAGTTAACTTAAAAAACAATGACATCATAAACAATATTAAGCTACCACACACCGAAACCAAAAAGCTCAAAGTTTCTCAAAGCACACCATATGGCACAACCAAAAAAACCCAAAAATATCCCAAAGCACATCACATGCCATAACCAAAAAGCCCATAATATCCCAAAGCACACCACATGCCACAACCAAAAAAACCCAAAATATCCTAAAGCACAGCACATGCCACAACCAAAAAGCCCAAAAGCTCATGACGTCACTGAGCCAGGAGCCAGCTCCATGCGCCAGAAACGCCATATCCCTACTACTCAAGACAAGAAATATAAAAAAATTTAAATGAACACTTCATTCTATTTTTGATCGTTTTCGTAATAAAATCCGACTTGAAAGGTAAATATCTCGGGACCCTGTAAAGGCATTGACTTAAAATTTCTGCGCAATATTCTGCTTTTTATTCTCTACAAAACTCCCTAAGACACCAAAAATATCACTGCAACAGGGCGCAAGTTATACGGCGCCAAATATAAAACTTCCTCTCATCAATTTTTAGAAACAAAATGTAACATTTTTGACTCCTTAGCGAAGTATGTTTCCTTGAGACTAGGAAGCTCAAATTTGACCAGGATATTCCTTAAAGGGGCCAACATTGCATAAACTGTAAACAGTGTAAATCCGTTCTCTAGGGCAAAAGTCATATGGTAATATATACAAAACAAGTTATTTTTTAACAAAAAACTTTTTTTCCCTTCATATGGGGCCCTTTTTAGTTCATACGTTGATCCTTGATCAAGAATGTCAAAACATTTTACTGACCAACGAAAAATATTGGGCCCTATCGCGTATGGCAATATTATCGCCAATCGACTCATTTAAGGCGAGGCGAGGCGATTTTGTGATCATGGTTGGCGATTTTTGGCGATTTTCTCGAGCAATACTGGCGATTAGCTGACAGGTATCGCCGAGGTATCATTTGATATTTTGTTGCTTTAAAAATTGCTAGTTAGTAGTTATTTTGAATTACTTATGTAAAATGTGAGTTAGATGACAGAAATTTTAAATAATTTAATTTTTTATTAATTACATTTTTTACAATTTCCATATCAATTTCAAGAGGATTTGTATTCTTCTTTTTTCTATTGATTTTCTAATTAAATTACATATTCCTTTCTTCTTCTTCTTCAAAATTTAAAAAATTTTCAAGTTTACAAGGGAAGCTTCATATTCTCACATTCTTCTCTCTCTGACTCAAACATTGGCTTAATAAAATTAGTTCTTTCTTCCTCTATTTTTATTCAATACATAAACGTTTTATACAGTTTAAAATACATGTTGTTAAAAATAACACATGGTAATGATATTTGGGCGAGGCGATCCATTTACATGATACCAAATTGCAATCGCCTCGCCTCGCCTCGAATGTGTCGATTGGCGATAATATCGCCTCGTTCCTCGTGAAGGAATCTCTGAATACTTGATACTTTTTGCATTCATCAATCCTCATTCATTCTATTCAATTCGACAGAGCTTCAGACTAGAGCTTTCTCAGACCAGTTTTTAAGCTTTCTCAGATAAATTTTTATAAAAATGTAAAAATTATGAATTTCATACGTTCCTCGTGAAGGAATCTCTGTTATATCTTGATACTTTTTGCGAATGTAAAGAAAAATTTCATCCATATCGTTCCTTTTCACGAATGAAAAAGAATAGAAACGAATAGAAATGAAAAATTCATTATGTATTCTTTCTATCTTGTTTTAAAATTTAATCCTTGTTGCATTCAGGTGAAATTAAAGTGTAAAAATATATCAAAGTGTATACATATACCTACAAAGGAAAAAACCTCTTAGAATTTACAACAACAAAAATGCATGTGTATAAAATCTTTTCTTCTGTGCATATTTTTCTAGTATACATATAATACGATTTGGTATTTTTTCTAAATCGAGCTATACCAATTCTTATCACGAATTTATCACTATACTTTATTTAACAATTAAAATCAGTATTGTGCTTATGAAGGCAGTACCCGATGAGTTTTTTGCCTTGGTAATATTTAATTTAAAAGATTTCCCTCGATTGAAATTGAGATCTGATCACCCCACACACGAGACAGATTTATTCAAACGCAATGTAAAAGAGTATAGAAAAGTATGCCTATCTTGCCTGTACTGACTTTAATTGTTGAATAAAGTATAGTGATAAATATCACGAATGATAATTATTTTTGATTCTCAATTTTTTTATGCTCACTCACGAATTAAAAGAAATGATATTGAGAACAAAATTATAAAATTCATGAGAGAATGAAAAATAAAATTCTTTTTTTTTATCATTCGTGAGTGAAAAGAATTTTTTTCATTCTTCCTACTCTAATTTTATCTCAAAAACTAGAAAAAATAAAAGACTGCAATAGCAACCACACTAAAGGAACTGCATTTTCGAAAACGTCAGATGATCGTCAATTGACGAAATTCAGCAATACAACGTTTTAAGCTGAATATCGTCAATTGACGATCATTTGACGTTCTCGAACATGCACGAAATACTTCAGTGAAGATTTCAATATAAAAATAATAGTTTTTGGTAGTTTAGGTCTTAATTATGTTTGAATTTGTAAATGTATGAAAATTCAACGTTTTTTAGTCTATTTTGCACTTTATCTCGAAAAATAAAAATTAAACAAGAAAACTGCAAAAGATAATACACTTTGATTTATCTTTTAGTATAAAAATATTAGTTTTATGTCTACGGGATGCTCAGATACAAATCTTTGAAGTTGAAAATTAAGTCAAATTTGTGTTTGGTCTAGAAAATGTATGGAAAATTTTCGACTCTTTACCTTGTTTTGCACTTTATCTCGGAAAGTACAAATACTAGAAAAAAAATCGTACGGCATAATAAAAGGGAACACTTCAACAAATAATAAGGTCAAAAAATCACGGTTTTTGGTTCACGGGATGCTGAAATACTTTAAAATTACTAAATTATTTAATTATTCTCCATATGATAAAAATAATTATTACACTCATATTCATGAGTCTTTTTTACGTCACGTTTCTTTTCTCATTCATTCTTTATAATACCTTAATAGTGTTCCTTTTACCATGCATACATAGTACATACTCATGGTAAAAATAATACTTGAATCTTGATACCTTTTGTACTCATATTCATGAATCATGAGTCTTTCTTACATCACGTTTCTTTTCTCATTCATTCTTTATTATAATACTTTCACCCATGTTCCAGATTCCGCTAAAAGTGGAAGTGGAATACGAATTCAAATCCATGCGAAATGGAAAATGGTGTTCTTGATTCCACGCGGAATTATATATTTCGAACATTAATTTCGAATCAGCTGTTACTTGTCATTTGTAGATGAGGCTTTGAAAATATTTTGCATTGAAATAATTTAGTTCTTGAAAGTGTTGTAAAATTTGAAAAATATATTATTTTTTGAAAAAAAAAAGTGTTAAAAATAATCGTGTTTAATAATTCTACTGTATGTATTACCTTGTTATCAATATATTTCCTTATTTCATGAATATTTTTCACTTGTAACTTTGTTTCTTTACAGTACTTGAATTAACTGAAGAAATTAATTGTAAATACTAATAATGGATAGCGCTCTACTGTATTTAATAAATCAAGGAAACGACGAAGAAAATGCTCTTTATTCTTGTGTTTTCCCCTTTAAAATACATTGAATGTACATATTTATAAATTTATGAGAACCATAATATACAATTACTTACATATTTTAACTTTAATTTTAATTTAAATTTATTCACTATTTATAAAATTTATTTAATAAATTTAAAAAAAAAACTTTACTAATATAATTTTGACTACACAAATACAAACCACGATTGAATTTGACAACTATTATTTCAATTCCACGTACAAAAACATTGCGGAATTGAATTCACGAAAATTTAGTGAAAGTGGAATGCAGAACACCTAATTCCACTTCCGCAACTTCAATTCCGAAAAAGTGGAATTCAGAACATGGGTGTTTACTAGTGTTTCTTTTACCATGTATTCTTTCTATCTTGTTTTAAATTTTAATCCTTATTGCATTCAGAATTCAGGTGAAATTGAAGTGTAAAAATATATCAAAATGATTAGTAAATACATGTATTATATTAAATAGGTATATTGGGCCTTACATTTTTTAATTTTAAAACTAAAATAGTGTATAAGTGTAGGTGACAGCTATCTATTATTATACGCTTTTAATAAAAAAAATATCTTTTTTAATCACTTACATACTTTTTTTTAAAATACAAACACCCATGTTCTAGATTCCGCAAAAAGTGGAAGTGGAATACGAATTCAAATCCATGCGAAATGGAAAATGGTGTTCTAGATTCCACGCGGAATTATATATTTCGAACAATAATTTCGAATCAGCTGTTGTTAAATTCTCACATAAAAGTTTTATTTTCTTCTTTGTTTTTTTTTTGATAATTATTTATTAGTTAAGAATTTTTGTCTATAAAATTCACAAATATTTCTAAATGCTCTTTATTTTTGGGTGTTTTTAAAAAATACATTAAGGGGATTCACTCTTTGGTGCAAACTTACTTTTTTTACACTTTTACTACGAATATTTGCAACGAAGAATGAGCGCACATTGAACCTGAATTAAAATAATGGCTGTCAACACCAACACTAATGACATTTCAAAGCTAACATGCACTACGTATACATGATCGGATCCAAAGTTTAAAGGATTGAAATATCGAATTATTATTATTTATTTTTTTTATGTATTTAACTAATTTAATTTAGTTCTAAATAACACAAACGCTCATAAATATTATAAATTTCGATAAATAACGTAACCTTAAACGATTTTAACTCGTTCCAGGAGAGAATGATAGGATCGGTTGGATCCAATATGGACTCAATCTTCATTTACATGTATTTTTAGGGGATTGAGACCGGATTAAATTCAGATTCAACCCTGCATGCATACGTAGTAATGACTGACATTTCACTTTGCAATATGCAACACCTGTTTGCAATGGTTTGCAATAGGTCTTAGGTATTGCAAATGTGCAAGACAAGCAAAATTAGTTTTTTAGTAATTGTTGTTGTATCGTTGCAAATTCGTGCTACGATACACCGAATGCTACGATACAATACCTATTTGCAACAAAGAGTGAAAACCCTTAATATATTTTTAAAAAAAAGTTACTAATAAAATTCCGACATATACAAATACAAGCCACAGTTGAATTAGATGACTAATATTTAAATTCCACGTACAAAAATTTTGCGGAATTGAATTCACGAAAATTTAGTGAAAGTGGAATCTAGAACACCTATTTCCACTTCCACATCTTCAATTCCGTAAAAGTGGAATTCAGAACATGGGTGAATAACAGCTAACATCAATTTGACATTACTAAATTTTAGAGTCTCAATTAAAATTTTTCGCAGGGTTGAGAATCAGAATTGTAGCTGCCAGCTAATGAGCAAAAAGTTATAATGATAATTTTTCACTTTGAATGCAAAGAAACATCGACAGTCAAAGTATGGTGTTGGCGTTAAAATTAAAAAATTAAGTCCATCTTGGCGATGGCGGAAAAATTCGTTTTATGAAATAGCTATGATTCTGTTCAGATATATGAAGATAAAATTACTGGTTGGCAATAAATTTTGACAGTTGCGAAAGCGACAGCGAAAAATGGCCTTAATTGTGGTTACGGCATAATTTTTGTGCTGCTATAGTAGGGACGTCAACATTTTAAAAACCCTCGATACTGAGTATTGATATCGGATCTGAGTATCGATAGAATCGAAGGTATCGTAAGATTCGTAAGTCGTGACCAGTGATGCCACTTTTATACTTTTGTATCAAAATCGATACTTTTGTTTAAAAAATTTAAAATTTGATACGTTGATACTTTTTTTTTCAAAATCCTCCCAATTTGATACCTTTCATACTGTTTGATACCTTTTGATACTTTTCAACATTTATAATTATTATAACATTCAAGACTTTAACAGCCATATTCACCATCAAGTTATAACTTTATGACCGTCATAACTCTATTCACCACACTATTTTATTACAATGATAATCAAGTTATGACTAGTTTAATACTGTCATAATTACCAACTTATTACCTGTTGGTGAATATGGCTGTAAAACTAATTTCATATTCTGAATTTAAAAACATGAATATTTTGTTATTTTTTTTATGAATTCCTTATTCTTTTTTGTTATTACTTTTATTTATAAAATTTTTTTATTTTTTGTTACTACTTTTTTTAGAAATTGAATGAAAGTATTTTAATTTTACTTGAAAAGTGATCTGATCGTTTAATTTCAATAATCTATTTATTATAGGTACTACCAAATAAATATATACAGCATAAAAATTAATAAAACTTTTATGTGGATACTTTGATACTTTTTGATGGATATTTTTGATACACGAAATTTTCAATTGTAGCATCATCACTGGTCGTGACGTCCCTCTATGCAATAATAATAGTTCTTCTAACTTCTTCTATTTCTTTTCTATATGCTATTTGCTATAATAAAATAAAAACAACTCAGACGTTCACACTGAATAGTGTGTTGATCTAATATGGCGGAAGGTTAATTTACAATTTTAATTTGGTTTTTATGTTTTTTTTTAAGTGAATTTTAAATAAATATTTTAGTGAAATATAGAAAATCCATTGAAAAATAAAAAAACTTCTCAATGTTATTTCATATAAATATTTGTTTCATTCAAAATAAGCTTGGAAAAAGTGCGTAATTTTAGTAAAAAATGTTTTCGAATTGAAAAAAAAAAAAACAATTCATTGTGTACTATCTATGTATATGTATGTATATTGTATACACTAGCTAGGTTTTGAGTTTTTTCTTTTTTTTTTTTTTATTGAAATGGTATCACAATATTACATATTTTTGGTATATATGTATATATTTTATTTGATGTTTTGAAAAATTCAAGTTAAATTTTCATAAATATTTCTTATTCAAAATGCTGTTTCTATTCATATATTTTGTTTTTTAATGTGCTCAAACAATATATTTATGATCCATTCATTCATCTAGTTTTTGTCAAATTTTCAATTTTAAAATAAAATTTTTTTGCAATTGGAAATTATTTAAAAAAATGGAAAGTGACAGGGTCAAAAAAAATTATGTGTTTTATAATTCAATAAATGAAAATAAGAAATAAAAAAAAAATAGGTACATATAATAATGAAGTTTTATTATAAATTATTTATAAAAAGTACATATATGTATAACTATCAAGTATGTTATGAAGCTGTAAAATTGAAATATATAAAAGAATCATCATCATCATCAAATCTTTAAGCTTATATGTTAACATCAAAAACAACTACATATATTTAAAATAAACTTAAATCGAACCATAACTATTTACAATACAGTATAAGTATAATAAAATATTAAGCAATGGTAAAATATATGATAACGACAAACAACAAAAAATATCTACAAAATTTGATGAAAACCAATGGATTTGGTGGAATTATTTTAATAATAATATTAGCAACATTATTAATAACAAAATGTCAAGCAAGTCAGGGTAGGTGATATTTATTATTTTAAAATATTAAATTTTTTAAGAAATTATACCTTTATTATAGGAATAGGGTTCCATTTATTCGTGGTTTCATCGTAACTTTTTTAATCAGCTGTATTCTGTTGTTTTTTTTTTTTTTTTTATGGTGAATTTGCATTATTTATGCAATGCAAAATATTATACTTACCTATACATTAAAATGGTAATAACAACTCTGACTCTGCCACAATATCTCTTGTCATAATTAAAGAATACTGGACTATATCCAGTTGATTCGCTTTTACTTGTGTTTAATGCTCTAGCATCAGTTTTGGTAGATACTCATCCCATTTTCGATTATCTCTATCTACTCGTTTATGTATACCGTGATATCATTGTTTTTATCACACGGTTCATCCTTTCGGAATCGAACTTCATAAGCTCACATAATACCATTTTCGACTTTGTATTGAGGCGATATATAAATGTTTTGAAATTCATCTGAAATTTTGTTTGTGTAATCATCACTGTATAATAATGATACTCAAGCTGAAGTGTGGACCGTTATTTTCTGAAGAATTATGATCATTTTTTTAACTAGAAGTGTAGGAGCTAAGAATTATCACAGGTCTCATAACCGGACACTATCCTTTCAATTACCATCTAAGTAGGATAGGCCTACAGGAGGATGACAAGTGCAAATTCTGCAAGGAAGCCAAGAAAACCTCAAAACACATTTTGTGTGAATGCGAGGTGTTGGCCTCTAAAAGAATGTGCTACATGCATCAGTCTTTTCTCAAGCCAGAGGAAATCTGGTGTACATCTTCAAATAGAGTTTTAGGATTTATCAATAGCTTAAATCTATAAGAAGCACGGCCTGCACAAAAGATCACTACTGGTCTAAGTGCAATGATAGCCCAAGAATCTATCTATCTATCTATTATTATTATTACCAAAAGTGTAAAATATTTAGGCCCTTATTATGTAAGTCGATTTGCGGTAGACTTAAAGTCGAATAGACTTAAAGTCGAGTCACAGTATTATAAGTTTCTATCACTGTAGACTTTTTTCTATTCCATAGACTTGTCAAGTCGACAGCAATTTTGCCAGCGACTTCGAGTCTATTGTATGTGATTTAAGTTATATACACAATTTATGAGAGTTTTTTTTAATAGTTAGGTATATTGTGAATAGAACATTTATAAAATAAATTATATAAAATAAATCTTAATAAGCACGCAAGTTTTAAAATGTTTGGTATAGATCTTTGTGACCTTCTCAAATAAGGTTCTCGTTCTATATCTTCTAATAATTTTAGAAAAATCTCTTTCGTCAATCTAAAATTTTTCTTATATCTGAAATATTTATGACAAACTTTAATAATAATAAGTATTTTTTATACCGAAAACAGAAAATTTACATGATTTCATCCATATCCAGAGGATTTGAATTTACTCTCAAGCGCCTTCTTTTCCGAATTATTGACAAAATCTCAGCTCGACGATCTTCATTAATTTCATTTTCAAAAACATCAAACCAAATAAAAAAACTCATGATTTTATATTTTGTCCGTTTTTATTTTATAAATTTAGATGTAAAAAATAGCAAAATATATAGACTATTCACTTGCAAATATTAAAAATTAGTTATAAACACAACAAAAACAAACGTGATTTGACAGATGTCTAGTAGAAAATTTTCCTTTCAAACGGTAACTCTTTTTTAAAAAGTCTATAGGCTTACATAATACCATGACTTATTTCAATAGACTTGAAAAAGACGAGTCGATTCTATTCGCATCGACTTACATAATAAGGGCCTTAAATGCACAAATAATTATGAACAGGAAACAGAATGGCTATAATTATCTCCTACCGGTATGTCAAACATCATTTCCTAGGGTTACACGAGGTGTGATATCAAAATGACACTCTCAGTGCTGATTGGGTCTTTGAAAAATTTCGAAAACCGTCACGTTAATCAACCAATTATGAACATGCCTGTTTTCTTTCTTCGCTTTTATTTATCACATACATATTTACGATAATTTGTAATTAACGTAAACTTTGTATTATATGAGTATCTCACTTAAAATCATATTCATATATTTTCTTTCAGCTTTAGAATTTACAATTGAACCATCTGATGTTACAGTACCAGAAGGTCATTCAGTACTTCTACAATGTGCTGGTACCGCTCAGTCAAATGCTTTGAAAGAAGGTAAAACATCACCAAATATTCGATGGCGTGGACCAGATGGTCAAGATATGGGGATTGTGGGGGATACCTTTAGGTAAATGATAAATAATTAATCAGTTAATATTTTTGAACATTATCACTTTAATTTACATTTTCCATGTAGAAAAAAATATTCACTTAAAGAAAAATTTATATAAATCTAAATTATGAAATAGTTTTAATTTCTATTATTTTTTTTAAAATAAAATTACAGAACACAATTGAAAAATGGTTCTTTATATATTAGTTCTGTTGAAGAAAATCGTGGTTTAACTGGAGCATACCAATGTTTATTGAGTATTGATGGTATCGGTACAATAGTTAGTCGTTCAGCAATTGTAGCTATAGCACGTTTACCTGAAATTAATCAAGATTTTATGGAAATGTATTTATTACCTGGACAGACAGCATATTTTCGATGTATGATTGGTAATAAACAAAATGGCTTTAAACATAATATACAATGGTTAAAAGATGATATACCATTACATTTTGATAATACGCGTATGGTTATATTACCAAATGGTGCATTAGAAATTGATGAAATTATAAATTCTGATAGTGGAACTTATCAGTGTAACGTTACATCGGGAAATGTATCTAGATTAAGTAGTAAATCAAATTTAAATATTAAAAAAGTTACAGATGGTAATGATTATTTAGCTGCACCATCATTTCTAATTGGTCCATCACCACAAACTGTTAAAGAAGGTGATACAGTTACATTAGATTGTGTTACAAATGGTGTACCAAAACCACATATTCGATGGTTACGTAACGGTGAAGAAATTGATATGAAGTATGTCAATTTAATATTGGAGAATATATACAGGGTGTCCGGTATTAATGTTTACAAAATAAATTCACAGATACTTAGGTCTCACCGAGATAAGCAAAAAATCGTATGAGTGGTGGGTGGTTAATCTCAACGGTTTGGCCGCTAGAGCGCGTTGAAGATTTTTGTGACTTTTTTTATAAAACACCTTGTATTTTCGTTTTTGCTTTTAAGTCTTTAGAATAAAATAATTTTTTCACTTTTTAGTGCAAAATGTATGAAGGGGCAAGCGAATGAGTGAAAAAATGACTTCATTCCAAAAGCTCTAGCTTCTCAACCAAAGCAGATAGAGTCATGGCGTAGAGAGCTAATTTGTAGAGAAAGAGTTGCGTTTTTTATTTATTGTAAAAAAAGGGTATTGTAATAATGGGTTTTTTCGAGAAATTACTGAATTTTTCCAAAAAATTAGGTAAAAAATTGCAAATTTCTGACTTTAATCGCTAATAACTTCTGTCCTAAAGGGACTAAAGAGATGGTGCTTATGTTATTCGAAAGGGCAAAAGGTTCTCTTTTGTTAGATATGCGCAGCATTCCTATACAAAAAGCAAAAACGAAAATACAAGGCGTTTTATAAAAAAAGTCACAAAAATTTTCAACGCCCTCTAGCAGCCAAACCGTTGAGATTACCTCCCCATCACCCATACGATTTTTTGCTTATCTCGGCGAGACCTATCTGTGGTTTCATTTTGTAAACATTAATACCGGACACCTTGTATAAGTATTATTATTACTAATAAATTATTTATTTCCTTCTTCTTTTTGTAGTGATCTTGATTCAAGATTCTCTGTTGTTGGTACTGGTTCATTACAAATTTCACCAGTTGAAGATATCGATTCTGGAAATTATCAGTGTCGTGCTAGTAATACAGTTGATTCACTAGATGCACAAGCAACTGTACAAGTTCAAGTTCCACCAAAATTTATACAAAGTCCTATGGATAAAACGGCATATGAAAAAGAAGAATTAGAATTAGAATGTGTTATACGTGGAAAACCAAAACCTGTTATACAATGGCTTAAAAATGGTGATGTTATAACCCCAAATGATTATATGCAAATTGTTGGAGGGTAAAAAAAAAATAATAATTTTAAATACGAAAATTTAAGTGGAAAATTTCTATTTTCTTAGTCATAATTTACGAATTCTTGGACTTTTAAATTCTGATGCTGGTATGTTTCAATGTACTGGTACGAATCCAGCAGGTAGTATTCAGGCATCGGCCCGCTTAAAAATTATTGAACAAGGTAAATATGTATTACATTTTATTTCATAAATAGCTCATTTTCGAAAACTTGAGTAATCTGCGCCATCGATTACATATGAAACTCCATGAAATTCATATAAATTTTAAAATGAACAAAATTTCCTCATTTTTTTTTGTAAATATCCTTTTTATCTTTTTCTTTTGTAGTTTGTGTCTATTGTTTGATTAAATTCTACCTGATTTTGAATTAAAAAGGTTTTTTTTTATTTTTAGTAAAATTTTATATATTGGAAAAGAAATTCTCATAGCAATATCGAAACATTGATGCTTTTTTTTTCCATTTAAAATTTCGAAAAATTAAAAAATCGATGTTTTACAAACGCTATGAATTAATTTAATTTTATTAATGTAATTTTTCTTAATTAGCTGCTTTCGATTTGCCATTTCCAAGTACTTGCGAGTACTAAAATGTGTCTTGGATAAATGGGTAAATCGAACGACACAAAAATGTTGATAGGTGTCAAAACCTAAAAATAATTTCTATTTTGTCATATATACATACAAAAAAGAAAAACACATCTAGTGCTCTTAGTTTTAAACTATAAAGCCCTCTGTTGTAAAAATTGTGCGTAACTACTTGCATCTACTTGAAAAATTTTACATGAGTAGCTACGAGTAGATGATTTAGCATAGACTTTCACCTTATCTACTCGCAAGTACTTGAAAGTGGCAAATCGAAAGCAGCTTTATTTTATTTTAAATAATTTTATTTTGTATGTTTTTAATTTTTAATTTTTACCTCCTTTATTACCTTTATTATTCGTAATCCCCTGAATAAAAAAAAAAACAAAACAAAAAAGATAATTCAAATTCATCATCATCAAAAGAACAATTTTTAATTAATAAAAAATATCAATCGAAATTAACAAAATCATTACAAAGTCGTAATAATAATAATAATAATAAAAAAATGTTAAATGTTGAGAAAAAAATTGAAAAAAATGATAATACAAATAATAAAAGAATGAAATCTTCTGATTCTCGAATTTTATCAAAAAGTGCACTAGATAGTCTTGCATCAAAAGATAAAAATCGAAATTCTGAAGATTATAACGATCAAAATTATGATTATAATGACGAAGATGATGATAATGATGATAACGAAAACGGTGAAATTAATAATGAAAATGATGATAATGATGATGATGATGATGATGATGATGATGATGAAAAATTATTTCATTCCTTTAAACCTGGTGATGATCCTGATAAAATCCTTAATTCATGGAGAACAAATAAACGTCGTCATCATCATAAGACGACATCATATATAATAGCAACAACGACAAAATATATTGAAGAAGCAGCAATGTCATCATTACCAACAATATTAAGAAAACCATATCATAAAAATTTAGATGTGAATCAACTTGTAGCTGTACCATTACCTGGACCACCACGTGATTTAATAGCACAAATTATAAAACCACGTTTTATAGCTCTTAATTGGATAGAACCACAAAAATATCCTGATGAAGTCATTTCATATTCTGTCTATTATAAAATGAATACAAGTGAAAGGTATTTTTTTTTTTCAAAACACGAATGTATTTTCCGATGTTTAAATTATTTTCTTATTCCTTAAAATAACAACAACAACAACAAAATATAGAGAACGAAAGATTACAACAACTTCAAGAGATGAACAACAGATTAATATACAATCGCTATTACCTGGAAAAACTTATCAATTTCGTGTCGTTGGAAATAGTAATCATGGTCCAGGTGAATCATCAGAAATTTTAGAAGTTAATACACAGCCAGAAGAGAATATTTCTGGACCACCAAGAAATGTTAAGGGATATCCAATAAATCACAAGGAAATTTCTGTTAAATGGGAACCGCCATTAGTCACAAATGGAATTATTTCGAAATATCGAATTTATTATGCAGAGGTAAATATAATATAAGTAAGGTATATGAAAATTTCATAAAAATTAATGTAATTATGTAAATAGCAAATTTATCTTTTACTTTTTATTTATAATGAAACAACAATGATCTAATTTCTTTTATTACTTACTACATATTCTTTTCTTTTATATTTTTAATAATTAGAATGATGGTGGAGATGATATGTACACTGATAGTACAACAATGGAAGCAATGTTATATGAATTGCGTCCATATACGGAATATTCAATAAATGTTGTACCGTTCAATGAAAATGGTATGGGTGATCCATCGAATGAAATTAAAGTGAAAACTTATTCATCAATACCATCAGAACCACCAAATAATGTAACATTGGAAGTGACAAGTTCAACATCAATAACAGTACACTGGGAACCACCACCACCAGAAGATTGTAATGGTCAAATAACTGGTTATAAAATTCGTTATAGAAAATTTCGTGAAACGCCACAAGTTAAAACAACACCAGCCACTGTCCGTCATTTTGAATTGAATAATCTTGATCGAATGTCTGAATATCAAGTAAAAATTGCAGCAATGACTGTTAACGGATCCGGACCTTTTACTGAATGGCATCGAGTTGTTACATATGAAAATGATTTAGATGAAACTCAAGTCCCTGGTAGACCAAGATGGATAGCAGTACGTGCTGGTGCAGCAATTATTGCATTACATTGGGCACCGCCAGCACAACAAGATATCAGAATAAGAAGCTATATTTTGGGCTGGGGTAAGGGTATACCAGATGAAAATACACAAGAATTATATGAGAATACAAGATATTATGAATTAAAAAATTTAGAAGCAAATACTGAATATGTAATATCATTACGAGCTAGAAATATAAAAGGTGATGGACCTCCGATATATGATAATATAAAAACACGTGAAGATGAACATTTAGATATTCCAGTACCATTAGAAGTTCCTGTTGGTTTAAGAGCTATAACAATGTCATCAACATCAATTGTTGTTTATTGGACAGATACGACATTAAGTAAAAATCAACATGTTTCTGATAATCGTCATTATACAGTACGTTATGGACCAGTTGGTTCAAGTCGTTACCGTTACTATAATGCAACAGATTTAAATTGTATGATAAGCGATTTAAAACCTAATACACAATATGAATTTGCTGTTAAAGTTATTAAAGGTAGACGTGAATCATCATGGTCAATGTCTGTATTAAATTCAACATTTCTAAATATTCCTATATTACCACCACGTGATTTACTTATTAAAAATGATGAAACAAATCCACCAAATGTTATATTAAATTGGCAACCACCAAAAAATAATAATAATAATCAAATAAATAATGGATATATTATATATTATACAACAGATATAACAAAACGTGATCGTGAATGGAATGTTGAAGCAGTTATGGGTGATACAACAATAACAACAATACGTAATTTAAAACCATATACGACATATTATTTTAAAGTTCAATGTAAAAGTCTAAAAGGTAATGCACCATTTTCAGCATTAGTTTCACATACAACTGGACCAGCTGTATCGCATCATGATTCAAATGTAGCTGGAAAAGAGATGACAAATCAAATTATTGTTTATTTAATTGTTGGTGTAACACTTGTTACTTTATTTATTGCATTAGCTGTAATTGTTGTACTATGTAAAAGAAAACCTTTAACATCACCAGAACATTCTAAAAAAAGGTACATATAATTTAACATAGAAATTCTTAAGTTTGAGAAACGATTTAATAATTTTTTTTTACTTTTAAATTTCAGTTATCAAAAAAATAATGTTGGTGTACCAAAACCACCAGATTTATGGATTCATCATGATCAAATTGAATTGAAGAATATGAATAAAGGACACAATAATACACCTGGTATTTTTTTTTTATTATTTTCTATAAAATTAATAAATTATTTGAAATTTAACCTTTTATATTTTATACTTTTAATATAGTTTAAATATTCAAAATTCATATTATAATAATAATAATAATAAAAAAAAAAATGAACATGTAAATCATTGAAATTTTAAAGAAATTGTTATAGGATGTAGTGATGGAGCATCAAGCAGTGGAGCTATGACATTACCAAGATCTGTTATGCATGATTATGATTCAGATCCGAATGCTCCACCTCATATAACAAATTCATTAGATAAAAGATCATATGTACCTGGTTATATGAGTATGTATCATTTATGATTTATAACATAAAATTTTATGATTTGTTTATTAAAAAAATTATATGTAATTTTTATAATAGCGACTTCAGTAAATTCAACAATGGAACGTCCACAGTATCCTCGTACACAGTATAATATGTCAAGTAGATCTCATATTGATACAGCACATTCACAACAAAGTTTAACTCATTCTCAAGCACAGACACCTGAGAATCAATACGTTTATGATTCGATGCCTTCAAATTACAAGTATAATACATATAATTTTCTAACGTTTTTTTTTTTTCTTGTTGAAATTTATTTATTTTTATTTTTTTTTAAATAGCAATGCATCTTTAACATATGCTGGAATGCCAATTGAAGGATCAAAACGCGGACAAGGACATCCATTAAAAAGTTTCAGTGTTCCTGGTCCACCACCAGCCACAACTCCAGTAATAACAAGTTCAACTAAACAAAACGGTGAATATTTTTAATCCTTCTTATTTGTAGAAGTACAGTGCTGTGAATAAGTATAGGGATTTACATTTTTTTTATAGTTATAGTACTCAAACAATAATAATTTTTATTTTTGTGTATTGTCTTACAACAACAACGAATTCACAAAATAGAAATCCTAAATTTAGATAACGTTACTTGAGATAATAATGGTTTTGCGTATTTGTGCTGTTTCGGCTTGTGAATAAGTATAGGGATTTATGTCTCAGCGAAGAAGTTTCAGTGAGTTTTCAGTAAAATTAGTTAAAATCATACTACTTAGATATTTTTGTTTAATTGTTGCCAAAAAAAAAAAAAATGGTCGTAATTGAAAAATTCATCATGCTACGAGGAAAAGTTCTAAATGAAATTGAAAAACAAAAATTTTTGGACTTTAGTGGAGCTGGACTAAAGCAATATGAAATTGCATCTGAATTGGGAAGATCGAAAAATGTAGTCTGCAGTTTTCTCAAACTTAGAATGGAGAATTATGGAAAAAAGCAAACGAATTAATGTCATCGGATATCAGAATATCCTTGAGCAACACATTTTGCCATTTATCACCATGTGTGAAAACGAACAATTCTTTTTTCAACAGAATAATGCCCCGATTCATTCTGCAGGCAGTACCCAGTCTTGGTTGAAAGAATACGGAATTTCTATTTTGAAGTGGCCAGGACTAAGGTCGGACTTAAATCCTATCGAAAACTTATGGGATATCCTGGCAAGAGATGTTTATGATAAGGAAAACCAAAAAATAATGAATGTTGAGGAGTTAAAATGCAGAATATTGTCGTCTTGGGAAAAAATTTAGCTGAAACTCTCAAGAGCTTAGTAGGCAGCATGCCACATCGCCTTGTAGAAATAATCAAAAAGAAGGGAAAGAAAATTAATTATTGAAGCTAAAAAATCCAAAATTTGGTATTTTATTCGACTTTATAAAGTTTTTTTTTCAAAAAACTGATTAAATCCCTATACTTATTCACAAGTCAAAACAGCACAAATACGCTAAAATCATTTTTATGGGGGACATCTTCGATCGGCTAGCAAGCAAGCAAGTAAGACTTGCTAGCTGAAATGATAGAATTGGTATCCTCGATTGTTTTTGCTCTCGCAAGTAAGCAAATTAACCGTCAAAATTTGCGATCGCAAAGTTGGTGTCGCAAACTCAGTTAACAGAACACATAACCTCAAATTTCTTATAAATTAGTAGAAACTCAAACCCAAATACTTATGTTATCAATATAATTTGAATATTTTTTTCTTGTAATGGATAGAATTGGTTAGTGAGACCATTGTATATGAATTAATAAATTTATACACAATTATGAGACTGTAGAAGTTTGAAAATTGAAAAAAAAATAGTTCATAATAAACAAAATAATTTCGGTTATGATTTAAAATTTTAAAATTTCAAAAATTTGAATAAAAAAAACGAATTTTTAACGTAATATAATAGAAAATTATAGGTTATGTATGTAAAAACTTATTCAGCAAAAGTGCTTACAAAATAAAAATGGTTAACTTGCGATTACAATCGAGGATGTGATTTTTTGTAATCGCAATTAGCAATCGCAAATCCGCCATATTTGCTAGTCGCAATTTGCTTAATTGCTAGCTGATCGAAGATGTCCCCCTATCTCAAGTACCGTTATCTACAGCCAGGATTTCTATTTCTTGAATTCGTTGTTATTATAAGACAATATACAAAAATAAAAATTATTAATATATATGTACAAGTACATATATAGTTTTATGGTTTTATAGTTTTTTAAATTTTTTTAATAATATACACTGATTACCGAACAAAAAATTTATAAAAAATCAAAAACAGCTGTCATAATACAAATTTCCCTGTTATTCCTAAATATCCCTGTCACTGGTACTTTTACTCTCTACAGACGACTACAGCGATACGAAATTTTAGACTATGTGACAAGAGAGGTGACAATTGTCTACAAGTGACGCGACTTCGCCGATAAGGGCCATTGTTTGAGTACTATAACTATAAAAAAAATGAGAATTTTGTAAATCCCTATACTTATTCACAGCACTGTATGTATGTATATACATAGAGGGTGTCTTGTTTGGTTTGCTTTTGATTGATACCAGTGATAGGTCTCATCGAAACAAATAAAAAATCGTATGGGTAGGGGGATGTACGGAAACCGTTGAGATTTACAAACCCACAACCACTCCACCCCCCCCCCCCCCCCCTTCCCTCCTCCCATACGACTTTTTGATGATGAGACCAAACGTGACATCCTGTATATTTTTTCAAACAAAATAATTTACGTTTTTAAATAAAATCATTTAGTACCTTCAGTAACAATACGTCCACAAAATTCATCACCATATAAGAAACCATTATTTTCAAATACAACACCGACAAATCGTTTACAAAGTGGACCGTCTGTAACACATTCAACTGATGAAATACAAAGACTGGCACCAAGTACTTCAACTGAGGAATTGAATCAGGAAATGGCTAATTTAGAAGGTCTAATGAAAGATTTAAGTGCAATTACTGCAAATGAATTTGAATGTTGACATTAATTATGTATTTTCTTGAAAAATTATAGTCATACATACAATATATGCATAAAAGTAAAAGTGAAAAAAAAAATATTGTCGCAACAATTAATTGAATTAACAAAAAAAAAAAACAAAATCTGATTCAGTTTAAGCAAATCTTACTCGTGTTTAAAAGAATTTTACTCTTATTTAAAGAGAAAAAAACTAAATGTATAAAAAATTAAAAAGAAAAAAAAAAAGTAATTTATGAAGCTTGTCAATTTATGATAAGTAAATGTTTCTTAAATCATTTTTTTTTTTCAATTTGAAAGACAATTTTTTAAGACGTGAAAAGCACTCTATTTTTAATATTAGGATTATGATTTTAAAAAAAGACTAAATAAATATTCTGAATTTTTCACATATAAACGATAAATATAATATTTTCTGTTAGTTTCTAGTTCATTTTTGTAGTGCTTTTTTTTATGTAGAAATATAAAACTTTTTTTTTAAGTCTCTAGTTATATTCAAAAAAAAATATATATTTTTTTTTCAAAGTTACAAACAACACTGAAGTAATACGTACACAACAACGTGTTTAAAGTTAAGATGTATAAAAGTTGAATTTTCGTGGTTGAACGATTATTTGAAGGTTAACTATTATCATCCTAATTCTATGGATTCGGAGATACCCCACGCAGGTAGTAGTAGACCAGGGGCCTTACCATGAGAATCGATTTCGTTCGTTAATTTACGATAGTGAAGTTAAAATTCTACTATGATAAACAATAGTTGTTTCAATTTCGAAGTTCCATTTTTGTTCCAAATTTCAATTAAGTTTTGTTTATTTTCAATTTGTAATGTAATTTGTAGACGTTTTAACCGTTAAAACATGATTTTAAAAATTACGAAAATTGCGTTTCTTTTTCGATACCGTTTCTTATAGTAAGGTGTTACGAACGAAATCGATTTTCATGGTAAGGCTACTCTGCTATGCTGTTAAGCTTCTGTGTCCTGCTTTCTAAGTCTTTGATTTGGAATAGCCCCTAAAACGAACAATTTATGTAAATATGAATCAGAAAACAGAATGCAAAAGAAAATTTGAAAAAAAAAGAAAAGTAATAGAAAAAGTTTTTTCTATGAATTTTTTTGAAATATTGTATTTTATTAGTTTTTACTAATATTTAGTATTTGTAATTTGTAAATTTTCCATTTCACAAATATTTTCATCATTATCTTTAACATTTTCAGATTGATTGTTCTTATTATCCTTAAAATATGAATTTTCTTTTTCTGTTGATGATCTTCTTAAATTATTTAAAAATATTTGTGCACCTTTATCTAATTTTTTATCATCGATTTAATCATTCAATAAATCATCTAAGGTTAATTTTGCTGGTGTAAAACATGTAAAAAGCTTTAAAAACACATAATTTAAATTATTACCAAATTATTAATTATTTTTTTTTTTTTTTTTTTTTTTTTTTTTTTTTTTTCGAAAAAAAAAGTAATCAAACCTGTTTAATTTCTGATTGTTTGGTTATTTGTTTTTGCAATATTTGTAATTTTTCCTTTAGGTATTTTTCTTTTTCTTCTTTGATTTTATTATTTTCTTGTAATCTATAAATTTCATTGGTCAACTTATTTGTGGCCTAGAAAAAAAAAACAAATAATGAAATTGAAATAAATCAAAAAGTTTGTAATTGTTGAATTTTTGGGATTACTCCCAATAAGGTTTAGTATGTCTTAGTACTAATTATTATTTTACAAAGATTCAATTACAACACACAGAGAAAAAGAAAAATAGAAAGGAACCTTTTATTAAATACCTTTTCTTCATTAATTTTCTTTTTAATATGTTGAATTTCCAATATTGATCTTCTATTATCTGCAATTTTATTATTAAGTTCACTAATTTTTTCCTTATACTCAAATTTCATATTTCCTTGAAATATTTTCAAATCACTCAATTCATCTTTCACAGCTTGTATATGATTTTCCAATGATTGATATTCTCTATCTATTAGAAATATTTGTTTTTTTCTTTGTAAATAAATTTGAAAAAAAAAAAAAAATTATGTAATTGAAAAATTTAAACTTACATTCATTGGAATTTTCCAATTCAGTTTGTCGCTTTTCATAAAATTCAGAAAATTTACTTAATTTTTCAAGTAGATGTTTATTTTCTGATTTCATTAAATCAGTTTTATCAAATTTTGATGAATTATCAATCAATAAAAATAATAATTCATTTTGCCTTTTGAAAAAACAAAAAAAAAAAAAAAAAAAGTAACAATTTTATTTCTCATTTCTTTTTAACACGCTGACGTTCACTTTTTAATTAGTGATGATGAACGACAAGAACAAAATCTCTGTTTCTTTCTTTTAAAATTTTTTTTAGTTTTCAAATCCAGTCTACACATATCCTCTATACGTCCGATCAAATTCAGGCATTTATACATACGTTTGTATCATGTATGTGATGTGACTTGAAAATGTATCTATTTACACAACCGATTTGGTTCCGGTCATAATTCACAGACAAAGATAATCGAAGGAAAACCGGATCGGATGTGTATGTAAATCAACCTTTATGGATTCTAATAAAGATTTAATATTACCAAAATTAGATTATTTCTACTAATTTTCCTATGAATGGTATCCGTTAACGTGTTAAATTGAATTAAAAAATCAAAAAACCAAAAAGAAAACAAAAACAAATTTTAAAATTTACATTTTCAAATTTTCTTGTAAAATTTCTTCCATTTCATCTTCTTTCTTATTTCGAATTTTTAACATATTTATGTAAAATTGTGTATCATGAATTCTAGACTTGATTCTATATTCATAATTTTCCATACCTGTGAAATATTTAAAGACTAAATCGTTATTTATAAATTGAAAAAAAAAAATTAATAAATAGAAAGAATTTAAATACTTTTTAATTCAATTTTCAATTCAGTAAGTTTTTTTTTCATTTTTTCACTTTCAATTTTATTTTTTTTAATTTCTTGATAAATCTCATATTGATTTTTTGTAAGTGCTGGTGCAACACCAATTATAAAATGATCAAGTAATTTTTCTTCTTCCATTTTTCCTAAAAGAAAATCATTATACCTACATATTTGAAAAAAATAAAAAATTTATTTTCAATCAAAAAATAATTTTTCCAGGTAAAAAAAAATGTTATACATATTATTGTGAAATGTAAAATACGTGAAAATTCTTTTTTTTTTCATTTGAATTTTCGAAATGGACCTAGCCTTAGGGCTGCAAGGCATACAAAATAGCAACCGTATCTATGTAAAATAATTAACTTAAATTTTCACTATCATAGAAAATCATTCATTTACTATAGAATAACGGTAATTAATTATAAAATGGCCATGTGAACATATGTATATAGCATTTGTCGAAGCTTCAATGTATACTAATTATCAACACATACCAATGTTATTATATATATTTCACAAGATGCTAATGCGATGTACCTTCTCGTCATACAAATTTACAAGCCAAATATTCAAAGTTTGTGATTTTCTACAATTTATCAAGAATTGAAAAAAAAACGCACACACACACACACACACACACACACACACAAAGAACAAGTTTTTTTTTTTTTTTTTTTTTTTTTTTTTTTTTTTTTGCTCGAAAAATTATTATTTTTGTTTCAAATTTGATTATTGTATTTTGATTTTTTTCTTGTTTAAAAACAATTTTTTTATATGTCGTTTTTTTAAAAAGGAAAACTGAACTGAACATGAACAAGATATAAATGCTCTGCTCACTCAGACGCAGGCCTCGGTGTCATCTGCTGATAATCAAAAAGCATCAATTTCCACACTACTACTACTCATACTCTTTTGAATTTCGAAATAATGAAATAACGGCACTTGAAGTAATTCTTGTGCTTTTGTATCATAGTTTCGTACAATGTGTATATGAAAAACACACACTTAAATACAATATATTACTAAAGACAATAAGAAGACTTTTAAATTCCCCATTGTAATAAATCCGATGATAAAGCTTTTTCCACAATAAGTGGTTGAAGTGATGGTGGAACACTGACAGTATTCAAGTTAAGGTTTTCTATTGAATTATCTCTAAAATTTCCTTCGACAATCTGTTGATTTTGTTGCATTTTATCTGCCGATTTCACTTTAAATTATAGAAAAATGTGAATAATTGGAAAATCACAATAAATCTGAATTAAAGTACATTCACATACTTATAATTCGTTTTAATCCATCCAATTGTTTTTGAGTGTAATGAGAAAAATGACAAATAAATCCATATCTACATTCTTTACCATTTCGAAATCTTTCACACGGTTGTTTTACGGATTCTTGATTTAAAATTTGTTGTGGATCTAAAAAAAAAAAAGACATATTGAAACAAGAAATAAAATAAAACAATTCTATGTATATACATATTTAACATTTAAATTCAAGATCTAAGTATTTTTTTGCTATTTAGTCTCAACCATATACATAATACATTTGTTAGGACAAAATGTACTTTTGCTTTAAAAAAAATAATAATGTTACCTTTGAATAACTGTAAATAATTTGCTTTTGCAATTGTATGTGGCAATCCTTCAATATGTCTTCTGCGTACATTTAAGACATTTTTCATTGTTTTATTGCAATATTCACAATAATAGTTACGTCCCATTTTATTTACTGAGCCATTCTAGAACTTTCAATATTGAAAAAAATTAATTATAAATTATTCTTATCAAATATATTATGTACGTACATATTATTTTTGTACAGCAAATAAATTCTTTCTAAAAAAATATCAGAATAACTGTTTGATGCTGAAGGTCTCGGGTTCGAGTCTTCACTCAGATTTGAATGAGTACCAATTCACTTTGAGTTGGGTATATATAAGTGCTCGGTACTAAAGTAGCTCTGCTTGCTTAGAGACCATAAGCTAAGTCCACACAAAAAACTACAAGAAATATTAGTACCAAGCCCTGTCATACGAATAAAATTCGTTCTCTACCAACGAATTTAGAGTGGTTCGAATTCCACTTTAAACTGTAGGTGCATGTATGACAGAAGGAGAAGGGTTTACAACCCTTTGACTGACAACTGAGAAGTGTGTCGGTGTATGGTATCAAAACGGCACGGTTAGTGCTATTTGGGTCTTCGAGAATAATCCATAGAACCGCCACGCCAACCAATCAACCAACTGTTTGATTGTTTTTTTTTAATTGTAAAGAATAACTTTTAAAAATTTAAAGAAGGTTAAAAATTTAATATTAAAAAAATAATGAGAATAATTGTTAATATCGTTGAGAATGAGCAATCTCTAGGTAGCCGTTAAACAATCAAATAAAAACAAATCAGAGTAGTCTCACAGTTTCATTGAATAATTGTCCGAAGAGATGTTTTCGAAGTGAATTCGAATTCATTTGAACAAAAAACGATTCACATAAATTAAATAACACCTATTTCTAATTTATTTCACTTTCACATGGAATTAATATCCGAATTGTGAAAGCAAAAAAGTCCTTTGTATGTTTATTATTTCCATTTACATATTTCTATTTTTGTTTTAAAATCATTTATGTAGATTATGTATTTTTAGAATGCTAAAAAAAATGAAAAATACAAATTAAGTCGACGTTATCAACAAAATTGACAAATTACATATATTGAAAAATACCTAAAATTTCCGGACTTTTGAACATCCAGAGAAATTTTAATTCAAAAAACTTTAAAATTTCAAATTTATTTTTACTTTTATTCAATCAACACAATACAAACAAGAAAATGACAATATTGACAATTACACCAGTGCTGCCAAATCGTTTTTTGCTCAATAAGTAGATTTTTGAAAATTTACTAAGAGTTTGTGTGGAATCGAGTAAATTTTTACTACAGTAGTAAATTTTGACATTAGATTTTGTGGTAGAATAAAATTTACCGTGGTAAAAAAAAATTTTCACATTTGCTGTGCGTAATGGAGTAAATTTTAAAAGCTACAAAATTGTGTAGTTGTTTCGATATTTTGACTTTACATTATTTTACTATCAAACTGTCAAAATTTATACTAGCCCCAGAGCCAGAGTAAATTTTGACAGTTAAATTCACCACGTTTTATGTCAAAATTTACTCGATTCCACACACACTCTAAGTAGATTGTATGGAAGGTTCTTTAAAAAGCAAGTAGAATGCAAGGTAAAGCGTACTCCTCAGCTGAAAATAAATTTTATGTTGGAAAAAGTATATTTATTTCAAAACGAACTATAAAATCTACAAAAATAAGAAGAAATCTACACAAATGAAAAAAACTTAACATAAAAAAATTACAAATCATAAAAATAACGATTTTTAAGTTACTATCTAACTTCACAAATGTCAAACAATCAATTTATTTTTATTTTCCGGACGAAATAAATGGAATTTCATTTATTTCGGTTGGATATGGATATGGATATGAATTTATTAAAGGACAGCCAACGCCATCTGTGAACTCTTTTTTATTTTCAGCTGAGTACCACTTACGAAATCGAAACAGAAAATTTTTTCGGTTGCATTTATTTTGGTTTTTTTTTACATAGGTTTTGTATAGGCACAATATCTTATTTTCAGCTGAGTAGTACCCTTAAAAAAATAAAGACCAAAAAGTAAGTAGATCTACTTACTTTTGTCTAAGTTTGGCACCACTGATAGTGAGATTTAGAAAAACAATTGAAGACCTTGGTGCAAAAATGGGGTATTTCTGTCAGACATAAATCAGATTTTTGTGCCAAAATATAGAGAATTATTCTATCTACTATTGGGTGCAAGAACCAGGCTTTGTCCAGGTATTATATTCTTAGTTATATTTGATTTGAAGTTAACTGCATTCGTTTTTTGTATTAAAAACCAGTCATCTCATGGAGTTTTTTGCATCTACTGAAGAATTTAAAAAAAATTAGAGATATCCTCTTTTTGTACCAAAGTCTTCAATTAGAAATGGCGATGTAGCATACAATTAGGATCAATCAATATTTTTGGAAATGTTTTCCTGTCTACTAAGTGGGGCAATACAAAAAAAAATAACCTTATTTACAAGAACTACTTTGTTCTAAATAATTAAAGCCTCATTTTACACATTTGAACTCCATATTATCACTTTAAACTGTCAACACAAAAAAACATTTGAATTAATTTTAAATTCTAATCTAATTGTATAATTCTCTAAAAATACAAAAACTGTTTCAACTTCAACAAAGAACCACGCTCAAATATCGTAATCAATATTTTAATAATTATGTTATTTATCCTTTACTTAAAATTTTCTTTTTTTCTTAATGTTTCTTTCAACAATAAGTCAGTGTTATGTGAATAGTAAATATGAAAATTGTTTTGAACACTAACGAAAAAATTCTTAATATTGATTCAACTAGAACGCTTATTTCACTGAATGGGTGAAAATTTCTTCGTCATTTTTTTAATTTTAAAATTACATTTGACTTCTTTCTCTTTGCAGTCGAGAACTGTATGTACGTGATACTAAATTCCATGAGTCCATAAATCTATCCATGCACATGCTAATACATTTCTAAAATCAATAAAATAAAAATCTTATGATGTCATTTTTACATTTTATTTCATGGAAGAAAGTATTAAATTACCTGTTCAGATGAATCTAAAACTGTTCCTGGCTTATTTACACATTTCTTAAAACATTTTTCTGTCATTTTCTGTAATTAAATATTTTGTGAAATTACATTTCCTTTATTAATTTTTAATTAAATTTTACTGATAATAATTCCTGAGCATTGGCTACAGCAATGCTTTGTTTCACTTGGTCCATTAATTCACCCTTTTGGGACGTTGTTAAATTTCCTAATGACATATTTTAATCGGTAAGATTGATGATTTTCTTTTTTTTTCTAAATTAAAATTTTAAAAACGTGTTGTTACAAAAAAACCTAATTTTATCAATCTAATCACTGAGAATGTCAAACTGATAAACGTCAGGTGGTTCGTAGTTCAAACAAAAGACTCGAGGTAGAGCTAAAATAGACGTCATGTGACAACTAAGATGTTGTACTTTACATTAGCTGTGTTTTACTGGAACCGATGAAGTGATAAATCTGATATTTTCCACTTCTTCACTGAAGGGTACTACTCAGCTGAAAATAAGATATTTTGCCTATACAAAACCTATGTAAAAAAAACCAAAATAAATGGAACCGAAAAAATTTTCTGTTTCGATTTCGTAAGTGGTACTCAGCTGAAAATAAAAAAGAGTTCACAGATGGCGTTGGCTGTCCTTTAATAAATTCATATCCATATCCATATCCAACCGAAATAAATGAAGTTCCATTTATTTCGTCCGGAAAATAAAAATAAATTGATTGTTTGACATTTGTGAAGTTAGATAGTAACTTAAAAATCGTTATTTTTGTGATTTGTGATTTTTTTATGTAAAGTTTTTTCATTTGTGTAGATTTCTTCTTATTTTTGTAGATTTTTTAGTTCGTTCCGAAATAAATATACTTTTTCCAACATAAAATTTATTTTCAGCTGAGTAGTACGCTTGAGGAAGCACTTCTTTTTGGTGTTCATTTTTTCTATTTGACAATAGACGTCGAAAAAATCGGATCTTCATTGAAGAGCTGATGAACAATTTTATTTCATTAGTTTCAGTTTATCAGCTATTTTTGATTGGAAAGTAACTAAATGAATTGAAGTTTGCGGTTATTACGTAATTTTTAATTCGTATTTTATATTTCTTCTTGAATTGATTCGTAATCGTAATGTTTGGATTTTTTCAGTAAAATTTGTTCAAATAGGTAATTTAATTTTTTTAAATGTTTTTCTTGGACACTTAAAGTGATGCTATTATCAAGAAGATGATAAATGATTTAACAGAAACTGAAGTGATGATATTTCACTTTATCAGTTTCAATAAAACACAGCTAATTATTGTATTAAGTGTTTCATTTCAATATGGCCGCATAAAGAATTGTCTGTGAAGTTCGTAAACGGTCTAAATTTTGTTTAAAGGTTTTTTTACGGTCAAAATTTATTTCTAATAAAATAAAATGCGTGTTTTTTTAATGTTTCATATTAATGTGTAAACTTTGTGAATATTAGTAAAATCAATAAAAAGTTTAGTTAAAAAATCTTGATAAACATAAAACTATAAAAATTTCTTAATATTTGAGAAAAAAAATTAAATCAAATATTATATATATGTATACTCAAGTGCTTATGATAAATATGATATATTTTATTTGTAAACACATTCATATATATATATATATGTATATATATAATTGAGAAGAAAAAAATGGATAACAATAAGAAATCTCCACATCGTCGTCAAAAACGCTCATCAAAAGTAATTGAAGACAATTGTTGGGATTGCAGTGTATGTACCTATCGTAATACGGCCGAAGCATTCAAGTGTTTAATGTGTGACGTACGAAAAGGTTAGTGCACTTTTAATTAAACACGCAACTCAAAATATAAATATATAAAACAGATATATCAGTAATATTAGAAAATAAATTCCAATAAAATTGCTAAAATAATTAAATAAAATTAAATTTTAGCACAGTAAATCACATAGCACAGTGTACATATTTCCATACACAATTTTCAAATAAAGAAGACTTTTTTAGTTGAAATTTGAATATTTTAAGTGAATTAAAAAAAAAATTCTTTTATTTATAAATTTCAAAAAAATAGGTACATTTGATTGAAAATATTCTAAGATTTCACAAAAAATAAAAATGAGTAAGAATTTGTACTTTGTTTGGTAAAAATTCTATGTGTGAAATAACATCTTAGTGTTGTATCATCTTGTATCATTATTGTTTTTTTCTCTTCCGTTTTGATTTTTTTTCTATTAATTTATACTAGATGCAACTTTATAATTATGTATCTAGTATAATTTTTGTTTGTGTTGTGAGTGCATAATTTATTTAAGAAAAATGTAAGAAGAAAATATGTATTTTGTAAAGCATTGTATTTTTATTAAGTGTCTATGAAAGAAAAAAATATTTTCTATTCAGTCAGTATCAAGTTTTTTCTATTAGATATTTGGGAAAAACAATTGCAGAAAACTTGATGTTCCAAATTTGGTGTGTGTGTGTAAGCACAGACTAAACTGAGGTATCGCCCAAACTATATTTGACAGTAGAGTGTGACGTCACTCGCCAATCGAAACTGATTATCAGGAATATTTTTATTGTTAATTTAATTATACATACATACTTGATTTATTAATCGAAATTAGTACAGGCATACTTTTCTATACTCTTTTAAATTTCGTTTGTATAAATCTGTCTCGTGTGTGTGGGTGGTGATCAGATCTCAATTTCAATCGAAGGAAATCTTTTAAATTAAATATTACAAAGGGCAACAAACTCATCGGGTACTCGCCTCCATAAGCACAATACTGACTTCGATTTATAAATCAAGTATAATGTTATTAATTTCGACAAGAATTATATTACATAAAAATGTTACATAATAGATAATAGGTATATGTATCATATGTATAAATATCAAAAACTGCTACTTAATGAACAGTTTGAAGGAAGAATGAAAAGGGAAGAAAAACACTTGAAGAATTTAAAATTCTTCTCATGTAAAATGGATTTTTATAAATTTTCCTTCTGTAAAAATATTATCTTTGTTGATAATACATAATAAAAATACTCTCCAATTTTTTCAACCCTGTCAAAAAAGATTGGTTTAGCTTTCTTAACCCACCTTCTGGAATTTCATCTACCCAGCAGGCATACGTTACCCTTGCTGTCTTGTAAATTACAGTTTTTAAGTGTCCCGCCAAATATTTCAATGCATCTTCTTCGATCTCTGTAAAGCTAATTAATTCTATTTCATTTTCTTCATCACTGTCTATAATTTGAATTTCTTCCCAAGCTTTATCTGATAAATTTTCTGTTATAGACATAGTTTTAGTATTCAACTATGGTCTTCAAAATTCTCATCTGTTATTTCAGTATTTGAAAAGCTGCTACTTGCTACATACTTATATTGTAAGAAGAAAAAAATAACAAAAGTAATAATACTTATCTCACTGGTTAAAAAAAAAAGAATTTAAATAGACAGATTGCAATGAAATCAAATAAAAAATTCCAAAGTTAGTATAAAAATCAAAACTGATTTGTGATTTAAGAAAAGAAAAAAGAAAACATTTCACTTGATCAATTTATTACTTAATTTAAATTTAAAATTTCCATGTTGAACTGTTTATTTTATTATTACATATTATTATTATTATATTTTACAATGAAGGGTCATTTTTTACGTTATGTGCATAGATTAGCTATTTATATACCAATAAATTAAAAATATGTAGATATACAGTCATCGTCATGTGCAAAAAAGTAGCAGTGTAATATTTTCCTGAATATGACTCCCCCATGTGATGAGCCAGTTTCCGCATGCTCTTTCACAAATTGAAGTCTTCATTAGATGTATGTGTATCTTTTTTGGGTGTCTATCCTTCAAATTAGCTTTGATGAGAGATCTTTTTATAGCCAATGAGATTCATGATGAGATCATGAAGATTGACTTGAGCCTTGAAGACTAAACTATATCTTTTTCGTTGTTTTTCTTTTTCTGTCTATTTACGGTGAAGGCTTTCATTTTTTTTTTAGAATGCTGTTGAGTATGAATTCATAACTTGTGTTTTTTTTTAAAAAGCATTTTTTTTTTAATCAATCACACTTTTCCTTTGTACAGTGTTCTCCCCATACACATTTCTTCAATGAAGTGACCAAAAATTGTGAGCTATAATTTGTACTTAATTTATAATTTTAAATTAATAAGCCTCTTTTTAAGATAAAATATTTCTCTGTGATCGGATTAATAGTTTTTCATAGTGAATTAAAGTCTGTTGAAAATAAGAAGTTCTCTTTAAAAAATGCACTATTAACTGTTATTCTACATACAATATTCTGAAACGGAGCAAAAACGAATTTTCCTAAAACATGTCAATTTTATCACAAAATTTTTTTAACGGTATTTTTCCGGCTATGAAATAGAATTTGTGCCAATAATAACGACTTATGACAAATTAAAGTGAACACTCCATGTATATCGTTAGAAAAAAGTCCTCCTTGAACAGCTCACGTTCCATAATCGAAAGTTCTGCCTCTACTTTCAACTTTGAATACAGATATTTCTTTTATACATCGAAAAGTGACAAAAAAGTAAAAATACCTATAACGGCTTAGAAAAACTGTTGTAATATATGTTTATTATGTTCTGTGTGAACTGTTTACTATTGTTCTATCCAATTCTGTTCAAAATCTACTAATAATAATATTATACATTACTTTTGTTTTTGAAATAACAGTCTAAAAATATAACAATGTTTTTTTTCGCACACGATTGTACGTACATATACTGAAAATTATTTTTAATATCATACCTAATTCACTTTTTTTTCTTAACCTCTTTTTTTTTTGATTTTTTAAATATTTTATATAAATATATCAGGTACTTCAACGCGCAAGCCGCGTCTTAATTCCGCCTTAGTTGCTCAACAAGCTGCCACTTTACCAGGTGCCTCAGGTGTACCAAATGGAACAACAAAATCATCATCATCATCATCATCATCATCATCGTCAAAAAAATCATCACGTTATAAACATAAACATAAAAGATATCCTGCTAGATTAAAAAATGTTGATAGATCAACTGCCCAAACACGTGAAGTAACAGTTAATTCTGTTACAGTTGTTATAACTGAATATAAACCTAAACCAGTAAGTAATACACGTAGAGAATCAAGTGAACAAAGTTTTAGTGAAAGTAATGATTCACGTAGTTAAACATTATTTAATAGTTATTAAAAGAAATATTAAAATGAAAAATCTTGAAATGTTATAACGTAGGAAAAAGTATGGAATGAAGATTAAAAAAAAAAACTATTTAAATGTTTTCATTTTTTAAATAATTTTTATAATTTTTATAATGTAATTTTCTATATAAATAACTAAATAATTTAATTAAACAATGAAAAATTTTTAGTCATAATTTAAATTATTGTAACTATTATTAAATTATTAATATTATTATGTATATGAAATGAATGCAAAAAAAAATAATTAGAGAAAAGAACAAAAAAAAAACAGACTTTTTTTGGACATATTATATAAATAATAATACATAATCAATTTTACGTTCTCTTCTTAATGCTGTTATTATACTTACTTACTTATTTTTTTTCTTTTCATCTTAATTTCCAAATCTTAAATATCGTATGAATGAAAAAACAAAAAATCACTAGATAATTTTACATGCATTTTATATAGCAGTGAAAGAGTATAAAACAGACGTTTCATTTTAAGTTGAAGTGTATTAAGTAGTGCACGAAATTAAGATAATATAGTAGATTAAGGGTGATATTTACGAAAGCACTTGCAATCACAACTTACCATTGCAAGTACGTGATTTAGTATTTATAAAAATTTTGCAATCGCAAATTTGACATATTGCTCTGGTAAAAATTTCAAATTTGCGATTAGTAAATTCCACTGTAAGTCGATTAAAAAGAAGACAGAACAAATCAAAATTTTTTTCTCGAACTTAATCTTGTACCGACTTAATTTTTGACAAATATCTAAAATCATATGTTTTTATTTGATTGAAAGATATTTAAATATTATTACTGAAAATTTGAATTTGTAGTAATAGAATTAAAAATATAATGATAATAATAATAATAAAAAAAAACAAATAAATAAAATGAGAAAAACTTAAGACGGAAACACAATGTGTAGCTGTAGCGTAAGGTTGTAGTATAAAGTAGAAAAATTTCTACTTTCAGCTTCAGCTACTATTACATAATATCTACTAAAGCCACACACTGCACATTGTTGTAATATGACAACTAAGATGTTGTACTTTTGACAGCTTGTAGTACTACATACTACAGTTACACATTGTGTTTTCGGCTTTAGAAATATGTATTAACTTTGTCGTTGAAAAAACAAAAAAAAAAATCAAAAATCAATATTTTTATTTTTTACACATTCTATAAAATATTCCACATCAGATCTCGCTACTCAAAACTTTTTTTTTTTTTTTTTTTGACAGGAATGTCATTTTTACAGCATTTTTTATAATTTAATAATTTCCAACGAAGCCACACTTTCAAATTCAAAAAATAACCATTATAGTAGTTATGTACTATATATGCATACAAGACTGAATCCACAATCGATCAGAGCTGAATCTTAATACATAGTTGTATACACACACGCATATCGAGTGCAAATGGGATGGATGATTTTTTGCCTGAATCAAATTGAAATATTTTATAATTTTTATTCTTGAATTGATTGATTTAAAATATTGCAGAGCGAAATATCTGAGGACACTATTAGAAACATTAATAGTCATAAACATAATGCAGAATGTTATGTTATATTTCAAGCTGAACTCAATCTGTCGATCCCATATAACCATATACTCAGATTAGAGTTCAATCCTTAAATTTTCAAGTTAACTGTCTCATTCAATTATTGCTTAAATTCGTGAGCTTAAAATTTGGAAAAAAAAGTAAGTATTATAACAGCATAAGAAAAAAAATTTTTCTAAGAAGTTATACCTCAAACACAATACAGCGGTTATTCGCGACGGCAAGCTTTGCATGTATTTTGTTATTTTAACAATAACAAAATACATGCAAAGCTTGCCGTCGCCGTCTGCCATCGTGAATAACCGCTGTATTGTGTTCGGGGTATTACAGTGGCTACAAAAGCATACTACTGAATAAAATATATGAACAGCCTTCAAACAAAAACTTGTACCGAAATTCATTGCGAACCGACGACAATCGCTTTTTCATCAAAGGTTTGTATACATGTATAGAAAAGCTTTAATAAAGATTTCTCTCACAGTAAAAATAAGTAGGTATGTATTTTTTTAAAATTTCAAGTAAGATTAATGGGACATATTCTGATCGATTCTTAGCGAATTTTAAAATCTGCTAACAAATGTAATTTTACGAAATTTTTAGCATTTCTACAATTGGTATTCAAACCAGTTTTTTTTTTGCGTTCGTTACAATATTAGTATAATTTCTTTCCAGATCGATATAATAAGAATCAACTGAAATAATTTTAGCTCTACGAGGGCAATGCAATCACACTCTAGTGACAGTTATAAAAATATCCTAGGTAAACCTGTTTACGGAAGTTCTTATTACCACTAATGTTTATACACTAACTATTTGTTGTTTACGATTGTAAGCGGTTAAATTTGTAAATGAAAGTGGAAAATAATGAAAATAAAAGTAAGTATTTTATATTTTAATTCTATTTATTTTTATACATTTGTGTAATTAACAATAAATTTACTAAGTACTTATGTACGAAAATTTTAAAATGACATAGAAATTAACAAAAAAAAAACTTAAACGATAAAGAAGTTAAAAAAAAATCAATTTTCAACAAAAGTACAATTTACAATTTAAATTCATTTTTAAATAACAATTTCATTCTAAATTCGGTGTTGTTGGAATATTGTTGTATACGAACGATGTCGGTGCTGGAAGTGGAGAATACATCGGAGAGGTCTGGGTAGTAATTAAGTAATTACGCTTAACGATCAAATCAAAAAAATCGTTTATTCGATCGTTTTTTAATTACGCATATCGATTTTTAATTTTTTTCTCGTTCATTTTTGAACGATCTGTCAATCGATTATAGAAATGTCATTGAAAGCAACAAAAAGATAAAAGTATTTTGTGTTATTGGTGTTTGCTGAACTTTTTTGGAAGTTTTTGTTGGAAAAAATGTAAGTATTAAAAAAAACATACAAAAATCGCTGTAGTTATTGCTGTAGAAAGGCTATATGAATGTGATATGTTAAGTGAAAAATTAGATTTGGAGAATACAAATAAAACAGAAAAAGTGAAACTTAAAAAAAGAGAATTAGACTTGCGATCACTTGAATAAGAAGTAGCACGTAAAGCCAATGAAATACATTAATGGAGATAAACAAGTAGGTAACGTAAAATAAATTACTTATAATATATACTATGACTTTTATCGTGTTCGCCAATGTGCCAATTATGTATTATTACCAATACAAAAGTAAAATACATATTGTGATTTTGTTTAATTAAGTATTATATTCAAAAAACATGAAATGTATTTGTTTTTCTTTCTTTTCTTTTTATTGGAAATAAAAATATTTTTAGAAACAATTTTGTAATACATGTGTTTTTATTTAATCCTGAAACAAGCTCAAACGATAATTGCAATTTCGAATTTGGCCCCTATTCTGCTATTCGTATCACTTTTTGATCACTATCACGAGATGTATCACTTAAATTCAAAAAAGGTATTAAAGTATTCATGTGATACTATAATATAAGTGGTGTGATGAAATTCTAAATAAAAACGTTAACACTGTTAGTTGACGTTTAAAGGTCGATTCACACATTTCAGGTCAGTCTCAGTTCCGTCACGTCAGTCACAGTTCAGTTTCAGTCGATTTATATTCACACATTTCAGGTCAGTCTCAGTTCCGTCACGTCAGTCACAGTTCAGTTTCAGTCGATTTATATTCACACATATCAGTTCAATCAGTTGTATTTTATCATAAGTTAAAAAAGTGTGAGTTAAAATATTGTGTAAATATATATATATGTATTTTTTATTTGATAAATCGTACAACACAGTATTTTCCCGTACTTTTTCAATTAATTTTTCGTCAGTAGACATTTTGCTCACATAAAAAAACACAACCTACCTCAACAATGTACAAAAAATAGACTGAAAGCTATCAGAACTCCGTCAGTCATTTCAAAAAATAACGTTGACGACGATATCGGAAATCTCTGACACCGAGAAATTCTGACTGATCGGTGACTGAACTGAGACTGAACGGACATGTGTGAATATGTACATTTGAACTCCATACAATAATATTATCCGAATAATCGGAACTGAGACTGACCTGAAATGTGTGAATCGACCTTAATTCGTTTGAATATTTTTATTCATTCAAAGTTTAAGTGTGATTTAAAAATAAAATTTACTAAAGTTTTAAACTGCTTTTTGTTAGGAATTTTCTTGCTTTTGTGAAAAAAGTTTATATTATCATAAAAAGAAGTAAAATTTAGTCTGAATGTATCTTTTTTTTCTTATCTTTTGTTTAAACTCATCATCTTCACTTTGATTTTTTCCGTGATTAAATAATCACATGAAACCGATAAAATGACAGTTCTATATGAATACCAGAATAGCACAAATAATCGATTTTGTGATATTCACCACTTATCGATGTTTATCACTTAAATCGAATACGGTAATACCATATTTGTAAGTTCACATCACATAGAGAGAAAATAGACTAGGACTGCTGCCACCGTCGCAAACGAGTTTAAAAAAAAAAAAAAAAACGGTTTTAACAACTCCTGAAAACACACCTGATGGTGGCACGACCAAGTTGTAACGAGTATGAGTGTATTACAACCGTCAGCTAAAATTATTTTAGACTATTCTTATTATACCAAGTAGGAAAAAAATTGTTACAACTAGCGCATTCCAACCAATGTATTCTGGCTCATAACAAGTGATACGACTATCAGAATAAGGGCCACGTAATCTAAAATCGACTATCGTTTCTCAACGATCGTTCTTAAAATCGTTCGATCGTTCAATCGTTAAGCGTAATTATTACTACCCTGTTAAAAGTTTCCAAAGGAATTCTTTTTGATCGTGATTTAAACTATTTACTAGAGGAATGGACTAAGTTTTGAATTTCGTCTGCTTACTCATATATGTACGCTAAAGATCGAGATCCGTAGATAATAGCGATCTTTGGAGAGAAAGAATAAAATTGTTGATCATTTGTCAAGAACGTTTGTACACCAATAATGAAATAAATTTAAAATGTTTTTAGACCATTTTAGAGTAAAGACATTCGAACTTTCCACACACAATCCTGGGTAGAAGGAGAAGTTAGGTCGGGGTCGGACTTTTCTTGTTCGGAAGGAAAGAGGCAAGAACTCTGAATGAAACAAAATCTATTGAAAAATATGAAGATATCATTTATTAATGTGGTGTGAGTAGAGAATAAAAGCAAATAACATAAATGGGATTTGAAAAAAATAGAAATAAAAATCTATTACATTTTTTTTTTAATAACAGTTTTTCTCTTTATTATTTAATTTTCATTTTCAGTTCCTGCTATTTAAAAATATTTACAGAATTTAATTTTTTGTTTTTTCAAATCATTTTTGTTTTGTTTTTTGTTTAAGTTTTTTTTATTTTAATTTTTCCCCAAAAAATGTTAGTTTTTCAAATCTTTTTTTTTAAAAAAAAAATAATAATAATTATGAGTGTTTGATTCTTATTTTGAAATAAAAAAAACATATTTTCTTTAACACCCTTGTTTTTCAAAATTTATTGAATGAAATATTCTTTTCCTTTTTTTTTGTTTTTTGGTTTTTGTATCAGTTGTTTTTTTTTTTTTTGTTTTCCTTGTGTTAATATCTTTAATAGTACATTATACATATTTTATATAACGACAACAAAAAAAAAGTTACTAACAGTTTTTTTTTCTTTCTTAACTATAACAATTTCTCTTTCGAATCTGTTACGTGTTTAGTTTTATCAAATATATTTCGTAATTATAAAGAATGATCAAGAAAAAAGATTAAACCAGTGCCGGATTGAAACATTAAGGGGCCGGTAGCAAATATTATTTTACGGCTGTTAATTCAATGTTTTCATAACTCATTGGAAAAAAAAAAGGTCAATTTCGATGACAAATATTCTAACAAGCAAAAAAAAAAAATTTCTATCCGCTATCCGCGGGGCCCCAGAATTGTCAGGCGAATTTTCTAACGAGCAAAAAAAAAAAAGGTCAATTTGTTCTGTATGCGTGGGGCCACTAGAAGCGTTGGGCCGGTAGCATTTGCTACCTTTGTTATATGGTTAATCCGGCCCTGGATTAAACTAACAAAAATAAGAATGTGTATCTTTTAATTTTACTTTTTTAATGCCATTTTTTTTTTTAATTTAATTAAGCTTTTGAACAAATTTAATTTTCATTTAATTTTTCTTTTCAATTTTCAATTTATTATTTTTTTTTATTTTTCAGTTTTAAATCGTCACATTACTATACAATCATTTTTTAATTTGAAATAATTGTTACAATTTAATTTTTTTACTTAATTACTTTGAAAGTTATTATATTTCTGTTTTTTTTTCTACACAGTTTCTAATCTTTTATTTAATATTAAAACTAATAACTTTATTTATTTTTTTTCCTTCCTACCATATGATTTGTTTTTATACATATGTATATGTTTATACTAAATAATTTTTTTTTATTTCAAATTAATATGAAATGTTTTTCAAAAAATGTAATTGTTTTTTTTTTTTCGAATCGCTTCTTGTTTTAATTATTCACTATATTGTTTTCAAAATACATATGTATACTTCATCCACTAAGTTTTTGCACCACACAGTTAATGAATGTCTCGTTTCCTCTTGCAGAAACTAAAATAGATACCTATGTTTAAAAAAAAATTGATCGAAACAGAGGAATAGCTATTGTGGTTTCTGCGAGAGGAAACGAGACATTCATTAACTGTGTGGTGGAAAAACTTAGTGGATGAAGTATAGGTTTGATTTTTTTTTTTTAATTTCATAAAATTATTAATTTGACTTGACTTACTACAAAAAGGCCGATTTTAATTTTTCTTTTTCAATGTTTCCAAAAATAAAATCAGTTTCAATTAAAAAAAGGAAAAAAAAATTTATAGAAAATTTTTATTTTGTATATTTTTAATACATATAATCAAGTGAAATTAAGTGGAATAGTTCCATTTAGCGAGCTCACGAGCTACTACTACTGCATTTTTTAAAAGGTACTGCATCTTCGAAAACGTCAGATGATCGTCAATAATTGACGAAATTGAGTAATACAACATCTTGAACTGAATATCGTCAATTGATGATCATTTCACGTTCTCGAACATGGATACGTACTTTAAAGTGTCCTCTTTGACATGATATACATTAAAAGTACGTTTAAAGTTTTGTGATAAAATTGACATGTTTTACAAAAAAATCGGTTATTTATCTGTTTTCGGATATTCTAGGATAAAAGCATAAAAGTTAAGAAGAACTACTTATTCTTTTTAACACATTTTATTTCATTTCATACTATATGTATGTCTGCGAATATATATGTATATACGAGTAGAACTATTATTTACATGTGGTCATGAAAAGGACCGATGTTTCTTTTTATTTATTTCAATGATTTCAAAAGTTTGTAACGCGCTTACATAAGAAAGTACGGTAAAAGAGTATGTATGTAAATAATATTGTCAATTTTGTTACAAAATTTTTAACAGTTTTTGTTTTCGGCTATAAAATTGAATTTTCGCCAGTAACATAACATTGTCACGTTAAGGAGGACATTCAAAAGCTTCTATTTCGAAAAGTTTAATTCCAAAATATCTTACATTCCTTGAACGTAAGTATAGCCAAATTTAAATCATTTAATTGGTTCAATGTTTTTTTTAAGTATTTCTTAAAATGCTTCTGATTTAGTTTTTTGTCGGTGCAAATTTTTTTTTGTATTGAAAATATATCATATATGTATATATTTTTTTTTATTGATTTGTTTAAAAAAAAAAATTTGAAAATATTTATGTTAATGTGTGGTAAATAAATTCGAATTATTTCATGTTAACATTGCATTATAATTTTATTTGTTTAGCGTGTGTACATACATGTTTTATTTTTTTTTTTTTTTTATGTTTTTTAAATTTTTTTTGCATTTCAATAATAAATCTATAAAATAAAATGGATTTCTCTGTGTTTACAAATTGTAAAGTATAATAACAGGATGTGATGTACATACATATGTAATGTATGTATGTGTTATGTATCTTCTTCATTAGTATATTACAATATATACATATATGTATATGGTTAGTTCTCTGGTAACGCAGAAGACATTTTTTGTAAGGAATTTTATTAAAAAATTGTTGGATAATAAAAGTGTAGAAACTTGATACTTTTACATTTATTACAATTTACCTTCACCTTTTAAAAAATATTATAGCAAATTCCTATATTTCGTTGATCTTATGTTTTAAATTTATCTGAAATAAAGGCGGTAACGCAGAAGACTCGTACACAACTTTTACTAATACATTCATAATATTTCCTTTAGGAATTCTGTGAATTGTTAAGTATTTAAGAATTGTCACTTTTATATACATAGTTTTGTTGTAACACATGTCCTTTAAAAAAGTATATTCAATAGAAAACTTATAAAATTGATCTATCACAATATAAGCAATAAAAATTTATGAGGACATTTCAGGTAACGCAGAAGACAAAAGAAGATAATTGCATAAGACATTGCAGAGAATTGACCATATACATAATTATATGTACAAATGTATATATCGTCGCCTGTATGCAGAAGTATTCTATGTCCATTCGAGTAAATTTTTCGGGAGAGCGAATTAAAGTTTTCTTTTGACATATAAAATTAAAGGAGCAAAATAGTATTGATGTTTTGATAATATTTCATTATCACAACGAGAGAACTTGAAAATATCTTCTTTTCAAAACCATTATCCTTCAAACTCAAGGATTAAAGGACATAGGATATTTTTGCTTCCAAATATAATAGTTCTGCATTTAAAAATAAATTACCTTGGACTTAGACTTTTTCGGTTCAATTAAAATTTTGAAAAAACGAGCAGAAAAACACACGAACTAATTTCAACAGCGAATAAAACACGACTAAGGCAATGAATGAACATAAAAACATTAAAAACTCAAATTTGGATAAAAGTGGACATAGAATAGTTCTGCATTCAGCCGACGATATGTATGTTTATCTTATCGTAGAAGTACTTATATGAAGCATAATATTTCGACTAATAAGTCAATTTCATTATATTACACGTGTTTACATTTTTTTTAAATATGTATATACATAGTGCGTTCCAAGTATTTTATACTACATTTTATTTTCTCAAAGCTCAAGTCTGAGCTAAGGGGAAAAAAAAATTTACGATCGATGAAGAAGTTCAACAAGCATTTTTGGCTCATTTTGAGGACAAAGATTCTTCATATATATATTTTTTTTTAATGGTGAAGAAACATTAATTAAATGTTCGAAAAAATGTATTTTCATAAAAAATTTTCAATTCTCATTTTCCCTAATAGGTTAGGTAGCGAATACTTGGAACGCACTACGTATGTCACAGAAAATTATTTGAACTATTTAACTGTATGAATTTACGAAAATAAATGAAATAAGGACATATTGATCAGGATGTATGTGTATGCATAAATGAGGTTGTTTTTTTTATTTAAATTCTGCTTTAAATGTTCCTTTTTTTTACATTCATTATTTGATTTTACACACATTTCTATATGAAAATTGAAAAAATATTATTTTCTACTTTATATTTTTTGTATCTTTCTATATCATATGTATGTATATGTATATTTTTCTTATATTTTCAGAAATACTTTTTTTTTTAAATATATATTTATATTTATTTAAACAGTTTCTATATTCATTTACTTTTTAACCTAATTTTATTAATTTTTAAATTTATCTACATAATTGTGCAGTTTTTTGTTTTGTTTTGTTTTTTTTTTTTCATATAATTTTTTATATTTAATAATAATTCATTTTAAGTTTAGGTAAAGTGTGAATGTTATGATTGATTTTCCCCACCACATAAAATTTTGTTTAAATAATATATAATTATTTTTAAATATTCTGTAGATGAGATCGATAAAATCGTAAATTGTAGGTAGGTACAGTGTTTTTCACAAGAGCGTGTACGCCATAACTTACTTCGTTTTTTCCCGATAATCATGAGTCATTGCTATTTGTTTTTAGCAAGTAATTAGCTATTGCGCAATGTATTAATTTTTTCAGTTGCCTGTTGCCTTTGAAAATTGAATGAGTTAAGGTAAAAATTAAAAATGAGTTCAGTGTTCAAGAAGCGTTTTAAAGTAGTGCTTTTAGTTAACCCTTTTTGGGTGGTCAAAAATGTCGTTGAAAGTCGCAGCGAAATGTACTAGAACATTAAAATCCGTCGTGAAAAAGCGGGTTAACAGATACAAACACATATCAGACAAGCTTGGTCAGGAAAAGGAGAAGTGCTTCAATGCAGCGTAAAACATCCGTTGCAGGTCCATGTTTACGGGTGCTTCTCAGCAAAAGTATTTGGGAAGCTTATCACTTTGACAGAAAACTTGAATGCAGTAAAAATAATAGATTTATACGAAAAAGGATTTTTAAAGTCTAAAGAAATGCTATATGGTAAAACTAACATCGACTGAGTTCTTCAGAAAGACAATGATCCCAAGCATAAAAGTGACCTTAGAAGTTGGAAAGAGCAAAATGGTGTTAGAAAGATGGATTGGCCTTCGCAGTCGCCAAATGCAAATACTATGGAGAATGTTTGGGCTCTTATGAAACAAAAATTGGGAAGAAAAAATATAAAAAGCATAAAAGGTTTGAAATTACATTTGGAAAGAATATGAAATGATTTGCCTGTAGAGTATGCCAAAAAACTGGTAGAAAATTGCGAAAGACGGTGTCACTTAATTATTAAAAATAAGAGACTGGGTAGCGTATTAAATGTTATTGCGCAGTAGTATTTCGTATGGTCTTTTAATAAATAAATATACTTTTAACTAAAAGTTATTTGTGTTTAATTTATCGCGTACACGTTCTTGTGAAAATAAGTGTATATCACAAAGCTGCCTATTGCGAATATCACTAATCGATCGATGAAATGTCAATCGAAAAATTTGGTATTGCGAATATCGATTGCAGTCGAAGCAAGTTCGATTACAGTTGAACCCGTTTCGATTGTATTTTTCTTCACGAATGTTATTCGATTAACAGTAGTTGTTTTATTTTCGTGGTGTATCTTTTGGTTTAAAATCTTTTTTGTAAGTTGTTAATTTTTTGGTTTTAAAATGATATAAGTATAATTATTATTATTTACATATTAATTTTAATTTAGTTCTTGTATAAAAAATAATAAATATTACTTGTTTTTTTTTTTCAACTAAACTGGAATATTTATTTTAATTTCTACGTTTTATGAAATGTAGATACACAATACCAAAAGTAAATTCAATCGATTCGAAAAGAGTTCTTAGATCGTCTGTCGAATCGATGACCGCAATAGACACCTAATCTTATTTAAAAAGTTGTGTATATTTTTTTTTTGTAAAATTATTAAAACAATTTTAAAAAAGCCAAAAAAAAAAAAATGTTTTTAGATTTTTAACGTTTATCGATTTCACCTTTACATTTGATTGATTGTTGTATTCTGGGGCCTTACCATGTGAATCGATTTAGTTCGTTAATTTACGATAGTGAAGTTACGAACGAAAAGGAAAATGCTACTATGTACAGGTTTATGTGTAATTCGCTTTTAATACGGATTTTGGTTTACTCCCAATTTTATCTGCTATAAACTCGCTAATTCAGATTTTGGCTTAAGCCCAATTTATTTGGGTTTAATCCCAATTTTTGTATATGTATGTGTGAGGTAAAATGCAATATGGCGGATTCTAATTTTTATGGTAAAAGTGAAGCTGTCACGTTCTTCTTTTTTTTGTGTGAAAGAAGAAGAATATGTATACTATACGTGTATAAAAGTATCAACGTTTGTATGTATTATTTTAATCCCAATTTACCGTTTATAGCGTTACTCCCAATTTAATCCAAAATTCGGTTTTAATTCGAATTATTTTCACCCTTATAAACTGTCTATATGATAAGCGATAGTCGTTTCAATTTCGAAGTTCCATTTTTGTTCCAAATTTCAATTAAGTTTTGTTAATTTTCAATGTGTATTGTACTTTGTAGACGTTTTAACCGTTAAAACATGATTTTACAAAACAACGCTATCAAATGAGTAGACGTAGAAATTACGAAAATTGCGTTTCTTTTTCGATATCGTTTCTTATTGTAAGGTGTTCGTTCGTTAATTCGACTTCGTAAGTGATAGAAGGAAAAATATGGAAACGCCTGTGTTACGAACAAATTCGATTCTCATGATAAGGCTCCTGTTCTGAATAAATAAGGTATATGTATGTATAATTTGTGTGTAAGAATAAAATATACTGAATTTGTAAAATGTTTGTTTTGAAATGTTTTGCATTCATACATACATACATGAACGCAAAAATTTTGTTTTTATTTTAAAAATATAAATTTGTTTAACCATATATGTACATTTATACATATGTATGTACATATATGGTTATTTAGTAATATTCCAAGATTTATAATTTTGAAACATCATTTCAAAATAGATCTATTGAATAAAACGGGTCTAGGAAAATTCATCGCCAGCAATTCACCGCCAGCAATTCTTCGCCAGCAATTCATCGCCTCAACAATTCATCGCTACAGCAATTCACCGCCGAGTTGCTGGCAAAGAATTGCTGGCGGTGAATTGCTGTGGCGATGAATTGTTGAGGCGATGAATTGCTGGCGAAGAATTGCTGGCGATGAATTTTCCGGATCCCGAATAAAACATGCGATAAGTCTTCAAGACTATCTGCATCTTCGAAAACGTCAAATGATCGTCAATTGACGAAATTCAGCAATACAACGTTTTAAACTGAATATCGTCAATTAACGATTATTTGACGTTCTCGAACATGCACTATATCAACTCTGCGACCTCCCATCATGCACACAGATTTATCACAATTAAATAAGTAGATAATTATCTTTCAGTCCAGCAATTTAATTAGAGATCCTCATTTTAGTCTACAAAAGTCACAATCATCGATTAGACCAATAGATTTGCTGATATAAAACCTGAACATAGCGTCAGCATAAAATGTGCACTTTGCATTCCTTTACTATACCGATGGCAAGTCATTTATGTAAACATACATATGTATAGGCTAAAAAGCAAAGGATCTATAAATATTGAAATTTGAGAAATTCCACGGTTGAATTTAGATACAGAATAAAGTAAATTATCAACTTTTGTTTGCTGATGTGTTCGGTTGGTTTCTTAAGAAATTATCTAAGAGTAGAATGCTGAAATTAAATAAATTGAAATAATTAATGTTTTCGTTTTGAAAGCTTTTGAGAAATCTAGGAGAACTATAAAAACACTAATATAATCCTTATCAAGTGCCTTCAAGTAAATTCGTAGTTTATATTGATAAGAGCAGTTTCACAGAAATGACCAGATCTGAGAAACCATATTGCCATACTGGTAGCATAGTGGCGTATATGGCGCCCTTTAGTAGCAGTGCTGTGAGGTTTTTTTTTGCTTGTTAGGTGAAGATTTTGCCGCCCTAGGCCCGGACCTAAGCCTAAATCAAGCACTGTGTTTTTGTGAAAATACATACCTTTAATATTGGAAAGTAAATTTAATAATTAGACCAATTTAAAAATGACACTTTAATAGAAAAAATATACATACACGTACATGATCTTGGAATAAATATAATTTTAAAAGAAAATTAGAACATGAAACCTTTAATTGATATGCTTTTGTATATAAGAATGCAAAAATGCACTTGTTTTCTATTCGTTTTATAGTAAATATAATAATAAATAAATATAATAAATTTCCCGTTTTTATATAAAAAATTGACCGACTGGGGGGGTGGCGTTAGTTCAATACGATTTTTTGTTTATCTCGATGAGACCTATCACTGGTATCAATCCAAATCAAACTAAATGGGTCATCCTGTATGTATATTTATAATAAAAAGTGTTTTTAAATTATTCAACATTTTTTCAGTATCCCTTGAAGAAAACAAATTGTTTTATTGTGTATGTATGTACCTATACTTTTTTGTTTTCTCTGTTTGCTGTCAATAATTGAAAATTTTTCGAATTTAAAAATGAAAAACTAATATGTGTTATTTCTGAAAAAAGGTAAAATAGGGAAAATTCATGATTTATTTTGTAAGTACTATATAATGTAGTTTCAAAATTGTTTTTTTAAAGATTATTATTCTTCTATTGATCAAATTCACATATACATACTTATGTATATGTATATGTTAATAAAGAGTCTTTTTTTTCTCTAAATATGAAGAAAATTTAGTTGTTTTCGATTTTCTTAATATTTTTTTCAAAATTTTTTCTTCTATTATTTATGTGTAATAATAATAGGATATATAGGATATACACTCCGCGACACATGATTGTAGGCAGGCAGTATCGTACGTTATTTAAGCAATTTTTAAATAAATTGAAAATTAACAAAAATTCCACGATGCATTGAATGCATCTGGCAGTATTATAAAATATTTAAGAATTTCCAGTTATATTATGCATTTTCTAGAAATTGAACATTATTAAGTGTATTTCACACTTAACGATTTATCATTTGATTTATCATTTGACTAATGTAATTTGTTGTTATTACAAAAACAAATTACACTAGTCATTTGATAAATCAAATGATAAATCGTTAAGTGTGAAGTACACTTTACTCAACAAACAAACAAAATTTCGGACTGTCTACAATCATGTGTGCCCTGTCATTGGTCACATGGGTCATGTGTCATGGGTATCCCCTTCAATACCAACACTGTCGTAGTTACAGCACAGGTAAGCCAATAAAAGAGAGAAACCCTTCACTCACTACCTCTGCAACTGTCCGGCACTTGCCAGAGCAATGTTCCAGACTTTGGGGAGCTTCTCCTTCAAACATCTTGAGGAAATATCAAAAGGTACGGTAAGAGACATTATACGATTCCTGAATGAAACAGGATGGCTATAGTGATCTATACCGGTATTGCCTAAGGTTACGCGAGATGTGGTATTAAAACGGCACTTTCAGTGTTAATTGGGTCTTCGGAAGATTTCGAAAAACCGCCACGTCAACCAACCAACCACCAACAATCATGTGTCGCGGAGTGTACGTACATACAATAATATGCATATGTATGTAATTATATATGTACGAGTACCTATATTATATATTCTTTATTCTACATAAGTGTGTATGAGTTATTTATTAACACATTTGTATGTCATTAAAACGATTTTTTTTATGCCTTATTTGTATATTAATTTTGTTGTTGTTGTTGTAAATTTTTATTAATTTTTAAAATTTTTCTAATTTTTCTTTTTTTTATACTTATTTATTTACTTATTATATTTAAATTTCTAGTAATATACATAATTGAATTTAAAATTCTTATTTTTTCTAATAATTTTTTGGGTTTTGAAATTGATACATAACATTTTTTTTTTAATGGAATAAAATAATATTTTTTTATAGTATGTTAAGAATAATGGAGTTAACAGTAACAAATCCATTTCTAAAGCTTTTTTTTTTTTTTTTCATGGGTCTTTTGGATTGTTCCAAATAATATCATTAACGGAATTAACGAATCAAAATGGTATATGATGCTGACTTTATGTCACAATATGTATTTTAATTTTGTGATAATAATAAATGCATGACATTACGGTTTGGTTTAACAATCATGTTCTGAATTCCACTTTTTCGGAATTGAAGTTGCGGAAGTGGAATTAGGTGTTCTAGATTCCACTTTCACTAAATTTTCATGAATTCAATTTCGCAAAATTTTTATACGTGGAATTGGAATATTAGTCATCTAATTCAACTGTGGCTTGTATGTATTTGTATAAGTCGGTATTTTATTAGTAACATTTTTTTTAAATATATTAAATAAATTTAATAAATAATATGAATAAATTTAAATTTATTTTAAAGTTAATGCATATTACATTATTATTCTAGTATAATTATGTATTTCCATAAATATATTTAATGTATTTTTAAAAAACACCCAAAAATAAAGAGCAGTTAAAAATATTTGTGAATTTTAATTAATTTAAATTCTGAACTAATAAATAATTATCAAAAAAAAAAAAAGCAAAGAAGAAAATAAAACTTCTATGTGAGAATTTAACAACAGCTGATTCGAAATTAATGTTCGAAATGTTTAATTCCGCGTGGAATCTAAAACAACATTTTCCATTTCGCATGGATTTGATTTCGTATTCCACTTACACTTTTTGCGGAATCTAGAACATGGGTGTAAATGTCCTTTTCAAGTGTAATCTTGAAATCATTATATAAACAACAAAGATACATATTCTATTTTAACAGTAGCTGTTTTCAATTTAACTTCGATTCAATCGATTGCGAGTAGTTATAGTGTGTATCTTCGCTAGATCATCTGCTACCAGCTACTCTTATAAATTTTTCATAAGTAGTTAGACATGTGCCACACCAAAACACGATACATATTGTGATTTTGCGATTTTTTTTATTACACGATTATCACGAGCATGTGTAATTAAATATATGGTGCTACACTGGCTGCTATGTGAAATGCCATTATATTATAAAATTGCGTTTATCACTTGATTTTTTTCATGCGATCTGCATGTCGGTCATTATCACTTGATATATTGTCGATGAAGAAGCTGATGTACGTAGTGAAAATGAGTGAAAGATCGATAATAGTAAAGTTAATTAGAAGTGTAGAAAAAAGTAAGTGTATTTGGGATATAACTGATGAGAATTATTCAAAACAACATAAAATTGAAGTTGATCCAGTATAATTACAGCACTATATATTTCACATTCCGGATAATAGAAGAATGAACCCAATATCTACGTGTCCGGTGTTTCTTTATTCTATTTCTTAATAATAATGACAGAATAAAATTATCTTCATCTTCGAAGTCCATTTTGTATGATAAACAATAATCACGGAATAACATGCCGCAATTAAATGTGGCCAATACTATCATGTGAAAATCATGGTGTATTATTATTGAAAAAATTATATGATAATCACGTGATAAAAAAAAAATCGCAAAATCATAAGATCGCGTCTTGGTATATGGCACATGCCTTAGATAAAAGTAGTTAGGAAAACTTTTAACACCTGCTGAATTTTAATGTATTAAAATTCATTATAGTTATTGGACTTCAGCGACTCTATAGTGATTTAGAAGGAATGATACAATGTTAGGATAGCAAAAGTAACGAATTTCTTATTATCCGTGAGAAAAAAAAAAATTTGTACCGTTCCATTTAACCATTCAAAGCTAAAAGACAAATTTTAGTTTTCGCGAAAAATATTAAATCGAAAACAGCTATATGTAGGCTATGCTCGAAAATACAATTTGTGCAATTTTAATGTACCTATGTGTGTAATTTTTAGTGTAATTTTTTTTTATCTACTAATTTTCTAAAATACTGTCAATAAATCTTACCACTCTCATCCGTTAAACGCAATTATGTATTCGGAAAACAGTTTTTTTTTTCAAATTTATTTTTAATTTTTTTTTGTTTTTTTAATTTTAGAAAATATCTATTATATTTTATTTCTATTTTTTTAATCTACGAGATAACAACGTTTTCTTAAAATAGGTTTTCATAATTTTTGTTTTTGTTTTTTTCAATTTCAATTCTATATAATATTTTTTTTTATTTTTCATTTAAAAATTACAATATACATTTTTTTCAATGCTGCGTCTGAAAAACTTTAAAATTTTTTTTAGTAACTTTATCAAAATGTGTGTTATTTTTTATTCAATAAAATCTGTTTGTTTTTTTTTGTTTTCTTTCTTTAAAATCAATTTTATATCTTTTAATTTCTCTAAAAACTGTAAAAAAAGATTGCAATTGTTTCGCGCTACATTATAATTGAAAAACCTGTGTATTTGGTTGCCAAGTCAGAAAATCTACCAATTTTATTGATTTATTTTTATTGCACTTTTCAACTTTTTTTCAATTTTTTGATAAAAATAAATTTTAGTGAATTTTTCAAATACTGTTCTATATTTTTATTTTTATTTTTTTTTTTGTATTTTCAAGATAATTCAATTAATTGATCTGAATTTTTTTCAATTTTGCAATTTTACTTACATAAATAATCATGAATTTCAGATTGTGAGCTTTCACTCAATTTAAGAAGATCCTCTTTACTTAAACGTTCTAACGATATTTGTTTAAGATTTGACTTTTGACTTACCTTAGACGGCAGTGCTACAGATGATGACGAATTATAAGATATTCCTTGTTGACTTGATGATGAAGATAATGAAGATTGTGAGGTTGGTGTTGTTGCAGTAGCTGTTGTCGTTATGACTGGTGGTATTGTTTCTATTGTTTCGATTGTTTCAACACGTAATATTGGTATTGGCATAAGAGGACGTGTTTCTATGCTACTATAGCCACTGGTACCACTGATAACACCACCACCACCACGTATACTAATAACGCCGCTGGATTTTTTTCCATTTCCATCGATAGTTTTCTGTCTCATATGATAATATTGATATTGTTGTTGTTGCTGCTGTTGTGCAGAAATATTCGTTTGATTTGATACACTTCGTGTTCTAACAGTTCTATTCTTAATTACTTTACTATAAATTGCTTCTCCATGATTGTCGTCGTCATCCTGCTTCAATTCTTTTACTTCATCATATTTATTTTTTAACTCTTCATTCATTCTATCACGTAACTCTATTTTATTATTATCTTCTTGACAAATTGAATAAATGAGACTTTCTTTTATAATTGGTATCGGTCGAGTTTTTATATCATCACGATTTGTTTGTGTTTCATTGATTTTTTTCATATTTTTACAATTTATATTAATGCTATCATCATCATTATCATCATCATTGAAATGATTTGCAAATGTTTCTGAATTCAATGCAACACGTTTATTTTGATGTTTTTTAATTGGTATTGTTGGTTTTTCCGAATTTTTGCCACTGTACGTATCAAATTTTGTCTCTTCAATATAATCATTTGATATTGATGCTTTTGTTCCACAATATGTATCAAATTTATTTTCATGATTTTTACCGAATGTTTTAAAACGTCTACCAAGATCTGGTGGTGAATTTGTTAAATCTCTACTTAATCGACGACCAATTGTATCTAAACGTTCACTTAATATACTATCTGTACTAAATCGTCGTATATTTAATACTGATGAATTTGATCTTGAACGTGAAGATTCTTTACGATCACCAAATAATAATTTTGGTTTTGGACTTAATTTTAAACGATAATGTGACTCTGATGGTCTTTTTATTTCATCCGTAACTGATTCATCTTCAGTAACAACTTCAAGTTTTGGATTAGCACGTTCTTGTTGTTGGACACTAACGGACGGATACAATAAAATTATAAAATGCATTATCATAATTTAAAATTTATTAGTTAAAACAAAAAAAAAAAAAACTTACCGTCGAATCTCTTGAATCATTTCAAAGAATTGTGCCTTGCTTTTTCTTCGCCGACGCTGTTCATCCTCCTTCTGGAACAAATTTTTTTTGATTACGTAAAATATTTAAATTTGTAATTAATTTGTACTCCCTATTTTATTTTTTTTTTTCATTTTTCAATTTCAAATCAAAAATCATATTAAAAATCTAATACAAACCCTTTTAATACTTTTCTGGAATAAACTTGCAATTTGTCCCTGCCTTAATGTATGAACTAATTCTCTAGCTGCATGATGTGGTGAAACCAATTCAACACAATTAATAAAACGATATAATTTTTGACTGAAAAACATTATATTTCGACTTCTCCAAACAGTTCCTTTTGGTTTATGCCTTAATATTGGTAATGTATATTTATAAAATAAATATTCAAGTATTAATATTAAAACTCCAAGCATAATTCCTAAACCCAATAAAAGAAAGACACCAGCAACAGCTTCAACACCTTTTTAAAATTAAAAAATGATAAATAAAAAGAAACAATAATAATAATAATCTTAAAATTAAAAACAAAAAAACAGTTGCAAATTATACCTAAAGGACGTGGTTGTAAAAATTCAGAATCTTTAAAACATGGTAATCCACCATACCATTTTTCAGTTAAAATATCTAAATATCCATTACTTGAATATTTTGCAATCAATGCAGATATTGATTCTTTTAATGGAAATCTAATGTTAAAAAGAAAATAAATAAAATACACAGGTAAAATTCACACATATGTACATAAATCTCAAAAGTATCATTTTACCCTTTTGTCATTCCAATTGCATAAGTATCATGAACATAAGGTTCTCCAATTCTTTGTAATGTACATCCATGATCTGTTGCTCGATAATAATCTAAAATTGGAGTATCTCCCATAATTAAATCTAATGATCCATTTCTATGTGTATGTGTGCGTACAATTTAAAAAGAAATTATAAAAATTGAATTTGATTAGATTATAGATATACTATACATATCTACTATATGTACATCAGGGCCGTATTTAAGCATAGGCTACATTGGCTACAGCCTATGGGCCGCACCACAAAAAATGATTGAGGTATTTTTTTTGCTTGTTAGAAATACAAACCCGCTAGGGCACGCACCACAGGTGTAGCCTAGGGGTCTACAGATCCTAAATACGGCCCTGATGTACATTGTACATTATGTATATTTAAATTATACTTACTTGAGGCCTCGTATACCCTCTTCAATATTTCGTATTGTATATTTTTTCATATGTTCCCAAATATGTGGATCTTTTTTTTTAACATAAGTTTCAGTTGCTGATGCCGTAGGTGTTCCAACACGTGATGTTAATAACTATAATAAAATAAGAGTATTCATATATTTCCTTCCACACTTTGTGCAAAACAACTTACCGCAACTTCTGGCCTATTTCCAGCATTATGAAAAAATAATCCAGCTATTAATGCAGCTATATTGGCAGTATACGAAGCTATAAAAATCACTGAAAATCCACCCCATACATTAATTAAAAACTTATTTGGCCATGATTTAGGTGCTTTAAAAGCAACTAAATGTCCACAGAGTAAACCCCACATAACCCATAGCGCTGCAATTAATTAGGAAAAAGATAATCAAATTAGTAAAAATAAAAAAATAAAAAAACGTAATACTTCTACGTATACATGATCGGATGCAAAAATCCAAATTTACCTGAAGACATACTAAAATTTTTACTTCTTTGTCTACCCCATGGATTTAGACCAAAAGGACTTAACCACTCATATATTGCTACAGCAATAGCAGTTACATTTAATGATGTAAAAATTGCTATCCAAAGTTCTGGTGAGAATGGTAATAAAAATGCTAAAAGTGGAATTTCAGAGCGACTTTGTGGTGCTGCTAATAATGTTACACCACTATGAAAATATGGTACACTAAAATCTATAACTTCAGATCGTGATCTGAAATGAAAAAAAAAAAAAAATCTATCGAAATGAAAAAGCAGGAAAATAAATGTCATAATACATACTTTGACACACTTAATGGCGCAAATGACATATCAGCAGATCCTGACATTAAATCTCCGATTATTCCATTCCACTGAGCTGTAAATTATATAATAAACATAAAATATATATATGTATACATATGTACAATATTATTGGAAAACGTAAAGTTTTACAAATCAATTTAAAAAAAAAATAAAATTGACATTTTCATATTTTCGAATTTCAAACAACAAAGCAAAAAATAGAATTAAATAAACCTTTAGATTGTTTTTTATTTGAAAATTTTCGATTATGTTTTGATGATTCACTACGTCTTTCCGTTTCTGACCAATCAAAAATATTTTTCATTTCATAAATTTCATCTGTGTTTTTTTCATCTTCATCACTTTCATTATTTTTTTCATTAAAAATTTCTTTCGATGAATATGATGTCGATAAAAATTTATCTACATATTCTGCATTCATATTTTTTCGTCTATCGTAATTAGTTACGTGTGAAAATGCTATAGAATGTAGAAAAATATAAAATATTACGATATATATATATATATATGTTTTATTGAAATAAATAAAATTACCCTCATGAAATATTCGTTTCTCTTTTGAATTTTCATCATCATTATCAAATTGATCATCATTTTTATCATATCTTGATGATTCTGTGATTTTTTTGTTATCATGACGATACTGTTGATGATTATCATGATAATTATGATGTTCATTTATTTCATCATCTAATGTACTATATACAGGATAATTATTATATTGATTATGCTGATGATATTGATCCCTTCTATTCCAATTATTTGAATTTTTTAATCTATTAAATTTTTTACTATAAGGTGGAGATTCCTTTCGATTAGAATGCATAAATTCATCATTAAGTGTACTATATTTTGTTCCAAATAATTCATCTTGTGCTATATACAAATGAAATTCAAATCCTAATTCTGTAGCAATGTTATCTAATAAATCCATAGATAAACCGTAGCAGCATTTCGTCCTTAAATGAATTATGAAAAAAAAAAGAAGAAACAACACATAAATAACGGTACAAAGAAAACCAGGGCTGATTTCCGGAACTCAGCCCAGATTAGAAATAAAAAATAATATTTTACGTACTCATACAATGAATTATCGTATGTATTATCAGGATTATTTTGTGGTGGCTTAACACCATGTTCAACTGCATCTTCTCTTAAACGATCTCTTGTTTCTATTACATTGAACATTAATGTTAAATTATGTTGTCCAGTAGGTGATAGTCTATGACAAGGTAGACCTCTAAGACAAAGTCCGTCTTCATCAAGCTCTGATTCCATAACAAATGGTGGTGCAAGTGCAGTTACAATACGAAAAATAGTCCTTGCTCTTGCTGATATACCTTCAATTTTAAAACAAATTATATTTGAAGAAATACAATTTTGTATCTATATGTATAAGAAAAAAAAAATCAATATTAAGAACTGAAAAAATGTACCTGATACAACAATATCTCCACCAGGCCATACAATCGTATCTAATTGAACATTAACACCGGAAATTAAACCAACTCTATGCCATTTACTTAAGCCATTTTCTGGTTTATGTGGTCCACGACGACGTATAATTGAAGCTTTTAAATCATATTTTGTATTTTTTGAATTATCATCAGGAACTAAATTTAAAAGTTCAAAATTTGTAATTAATGATTTCTCTAAATTACCATCGGGTAATTTTTGTCCAGAAAGTGCAAGTTTTGTTGCTAATTTTAAAGCTCTACGAGAAAATACAAAAAATAAAACAAAGAAAATTATAAAAATGAGAAATTCATATAAGATAGGTATATAAATATTTATATGTATAAAAGAAACAAAAAAGGCTTTAAGTAAGGATAAAAGACCCACCATATGATTACAAAATATTGAAGGACAACAAAATATTTGGGATATCTCACAGAAAAATACTTATTATGTTGATAAGAGAGAGGCAACATCTCACAGAAAAATACTGATTATTTTGATAAGAGAGAGGAAACATCTGTATATGGGGAATTCTAAGCAAATCGACCACTTTTTTCCTTAAAATTCGTATGAATGAAGCTGATTTGGATAGGTATATATGTATGTATGAATTTTTGGTATATCTAATGTTAAATTATTTACGATATCACTATAGAGAACAGTATTTAAAAAAAATTGTTTGCTACTTATCAGTGCAAAATCGTTTTGCTGTCACGCCCGTTACAAAAAATGTCACACCCGTTAACGCTTCTTTTTTTTTTTTAATTATGATTAAAGTATTACAGTGTTCCTCGTCAAATTTTTTCAAAAGATTCTTTCAAGCGTCTAAAGTATAATTAAAAATAATTTTTGGAATTGTTCATATGAAAATTTTAGTACACTCAGTAAAATATACGGAAATCCGTGAAATTCAAAATCGTCAGCGTCACACGTCTGTTTTATCGTAACCGTCGTTTGCCTTCACTAGAAGGCATATTAAGAACTTAAAAGTATAATCAGAATGCAATTGCTGTACGAGTTTTTCAATATTTAAGAGTCAGGATGTCACACCCGTTACAAATGGAATTTCCCATATACAATGACTCAAATGTACTCGTAATAACAAAATAAAACAAAATGAAGATTTTGATAATATTTGTTTAAAAATCTAAATAAAAAATGTTCTTTAACCGAATATATAAAAAGTTCGTCTGTTAAATGTGAGATGTAGGTACATATGAATGTATGATATAAATACCCAGCAAACCAATGATGTCTTTTACACAGTCTTCTCCACGACTATCTTCTCGACAGTTCGTCGGCCAGGGGAGTAGTGCGGTTTCCTCATCTTTCTTCACTTTTTCAACCAAACTGATTTCTATTTAACGAGGTGAAGATACTAACACATATATACAACAACAAATTTTTGAAGGACCCAGTTAACCTAGAACATGTTCTTGATATATCAAGTATGTATTCTTAGAACACGAGAACACATTCTTTTGACATGTTCTGAACATATTCTAGTGGTATTCTTTTCTAAGGCTGATGTCCGCTTTAATCGACAATTGTCGCCATCGATCGGTCTCCGAAATTAAGAACACCTGAATGAATATATGGAACATATTCTGCATATGTTCTCTGAATATGTTTCGAATGTATTCATAGTACATATTCTGAATATGTGAAAATGTTATATAGAAAATTCTTTACTTATAAGTGAGTTAAATAGAGAAATATAATAGCCATTTAAACCAATTATATTGAATTTAAATAACATATGTATACCTATATGTATGTACATATATTGCTTAAATTCAATTTATTTGGTAAAATTGGCTATTATACTTCTCTCTGTAACCCATTTAATTAATTTAATAAGATAAAAGTCCAGGATTCTTGTTTATTTTCTAACATTTAAGCATGGTCATAATGTATATACTGTCGGTGCTTTCCGAGAGCAAAGAAAATTACCCGAATAAAAGTGTTCTAAAAGAATATATGGGGTATATATTCCTATAGTATAAATGGAATATGTTCAGAATACATTTCTTATTTATGGATAAGAACACATACTGTCGGTGCTTGCGAAACCTTAGAAAAGCACCCGAATAAAAGTGTTCTAAAAGAATACATAGGATATATGTTCCTAATGCATAAATGGAATATGTTTAGAATACATTTTTTACATATGGATAGGAGCATATACTCACGATGTTTGTGAAACCGAAGAAAAGCACTCGAATAAAAGTGTTCTAAAAGAATACATAGGGTATATATTCCTTTAGGTTAACTGTGTAGGAGATTTGAATATCAATGTTTAGAAGTAGTAACTAAGAGCAGTGAACGGCATGACATTCGGTGGCGCATTGGTAAGCGCACTATCCCGGCAAGATAGAGGACTGTGGTTCGATTCCCAGTCGAGTCGAATGTCGTTTTTTTTTGTTCTTAGCTACTACACCTGTGTAAAAGCAAAAATGTCAAGAAGATGGTCGTGGGGAAGACAAATGTAAAACCCGTCATTAGGGCTAATAAGCCAGACCTAACAGAGACTTTTCTTCTTCTTCTTCAAAATTTTAGAATTAAGTCAAAATCTGTGAATTTTTTTACTAACACAAAAGGAATCAAAATTTTCTATTTATTGAATATTTCTAACTGGCTTCGATTATTGAAAATAAATAAGAATTTGTATATAAAGCAAAACATGATTTTTAAAACAAACAAAAAATAATGTACCTACATACTTACTTTGCAAAATCTTCTGATTTTTTTATTTCTTTATCATTAATTGTTCCAAAACATCCTCCTTTATAATAAGGATAATATTTACGATACTGTCCTCCTCCTCCGTCATTTCCACTTAAATCTACACCACTAGTAGATTGTTGCTTTTGATGCTGTTGATTTAAATACTGTTGTTCCCTATTAAATTTCCTGTTATATGATTCTCTTGATGGTTGAGACGATGATGATGATGATGATGATGATGCAGATACTGATGATGATGTTGACCACCATGTTTTATTATAACGTTTTATTTTTGAACTATTTAAACTATTCACATCATTTGTTCTATTATTATTATCATTACTATTATTATTTGTATTAGTATTATGATTTTTAATAATATTTAAATTGATTTTTTCTAATAATTTTCTATTATTATTGCTTTCATCATTTGAAAATCTATTCGAATATTCATTAATTAAGCCACTTAAATTTTGATTATAAGAAGAAATATTAAATTTTAAATTTTCAATATTATGATCAGTTCTACTATTCAAAATATGACTACTAATTGAACTATCATTATTAATTAAAATATTTTTTTTACTAATTAAATTTCTATTTAAATTTTCATTAATACTAATATTATGATTAATATTTAAATTATAATCATTATTTAATTTATCATTAATTTTATTGTTAAAATGAGTATTATTTTTTTTCTTATTTAATAAAAAAATTTCATTTAAATATTTTTGTTGTTGTTGTTGTTGCTTGTTAACTGTTTCACTTTTAATTTTATAATTGTTTACATTTCGATTAAAACGTTTTATATGTTGTTGTTGTTGTTGCTTACGAATTGATCGATTCAATTGATTCGAATTTGACCAATTTGGTAATAATGGACTTTGATTATTATTATTATCAAAATTTGTAACATAAGGATTATTATTAGTATTACGATCATGTGAATGATAACGTAAAGTTTTTAAATAATTTTCAAATAATTCATCATAATCATTATTATTATTATTATTATTTTTATTAAATTCAAATTTATGTTCTTGTTCAGTTCGTGACCATGTCAATGCGAATAATCGTATTGTTGATTTTACAAAATTTCTATCAACTAACATTTTAACTGGTTTTAATGCAAGTAAACCAATTGGAAAATCTTCAAAATGATGAAATAATACATGATTTGATGTTAAAATTGTTGAATTTTTTTCATGATGTTTCTGTTGTTTTTGTTGTTTTTGTTGATGATGATAAAATATAGAAGATGATGATAATGATGAAGACATCATTTCTGGTTTATTATTTTTATTCGATGAATCTGTATTATTAATTAAATTATGATTATTGTCATTAGTTCGATCGTTATAATCAAATAAAGGATCATAATTTAAAGATGATGATGATGATGATGTTTTATCACTTTTTAAAGTTCCATCAGAACCCAGATGACGTAAATTAGCACCATTATTTAATTTAATTTTTATTGTATCATCAATATTTTCACTAATATCTTCAACTGATTCTAAAGAATGATAAATATCATCATGATTATTTATAAATATATTTTTATTATTTTTAATATGACTTCGTTTGCCTTTATTTGAAATTATTTCTTCTTCGCTGTTATCTTCAATATTACGTTTTAGGCCAAATACATAACGACCAGAATTCACTGATGGACGTATTAATGATGATAATACTTGTTGTTGTTGTTGTTGTTGTTGTTGTTGTTTTCGTCGATGCTTTTGCTGTTGTTTATTTAGTGCCGTTGAAGTTGACGGTTGAAACTTTTGAAATGGGTTAATTTGTGATTTATCCTTTAAAAATGTTGACGGATCATTTTTATAACCATGATGAAAATTATACATTTCCATATCATCGAAATCAACTTCTCCTCCCATAACATTACTACTACCACCACCCCTACCCCTCCCTCTATTATCAGTATCACTATTATCAGCATCAGAAAAATTTTCTGAACTTTTTGCTGATGATGATAACATACCATCATAATCATTTATTTTAACTGAAGAAAATGAAGATGGAACAGAAGAAACAACATTAGAATGTGATGATGATGATGACATGGTGTATTGTTTTATAGCTTCAGGATATTCAAGAATTTTTTCATCCATAGATGAATGCTGATTATAATCGAAAAATTCTGTTGTACTACTTGTGTCAGCCCATAACCATATGAAATGTCCACCAGCCATATTTAAACGTTTTGCTTGTGACATTATTTTTCTAGCTGAAATTAAATTGCATAATAATAAAACTATACCACGAGTTGAACGTGATATTTCTGCCAATTGTCTGAAATTAAAAAAAAAAAAAAAAAAAAAAAAAAAAAAAAAAAAAAAAAAAAAAAAAAAAAAAAAGGAATTTAATTTGAAACGTTTGAAGAAAATATTCTGAAAAGCGCAGTATAATAGTGCACGCGACATTAGAAAGTTTGTAAATAATGAAACTACATAAAATAAGTTCATTAATGCTATATGTAAGTGTAAGTGTATAACTTACATATTTTCTGATGTGCTCAATTAAACAAATACACAAAAAATCTAATCACTTTACGTAAATGCATTCATTTAATTTTTTTTACTACATACATGTTTCAATTTTATTTCTAACTTACCTAAATATATCACTATCAGTAGCTTGTTTTAATGGTAAAATTTTTGGATGTAATGGAGGTTCACGCAGAGAGCTTCCTTCGGATCCGGTTAGAACCACTGTAGCATCCGGATCAGATATAACAAAAAACGAATGCCAATGTGCCTGATGTTAAAAGAAAACAAAAATAAATAAATAATCAATAAAATTATTTGCATAATCTAATGTAAAAACATATTATGTACAATGTACATAATAAACATGTATTTTCTGTATACATACGAGTATGTGAAAAATCCATTGTTCATTATAACATTAACATTAACAGATCGAACAAATAAAAAAACAATTAGAATAAATATTCTCAACTAATTTCAAATTTCAACGTCATCATTTTTTACAAATCAAACACATACGAGTATACGAGGGGTCCTCTACAATTTTGCGAAAGCAAAGATAACCCGAGCGTAATCCTGTAAAAAGTTATAGGGTAAAACAAGGAAAAAGTACCAAAAATCATTTTCCTCCTCTAACTCCGTAACACCTAAACTGAATCACTCTGTACATACATATATATATACTTAATGGTTTTCTTTAATATCAAAACTAACGACTTGCTATGCAGTATGCGGTATATACTTAATATACAACATTTTGTTTTCCCTTCACTTAGTTATTTCACAATTCAGTGTATAAATTAAGCTAGTTTTTGTATCAAAGCAGCAGCATCACTGCATTTAATGATTTTTTTTTTTTTGTGTAAATAGAAATTTTAATTTGTTTACTCACTTGTAAAAATAAAGCACGTATAGCAATAAGAATTTCTCTTGCAGATGGTTGCAACATTGATTGAAGTTCTTGTGCCTAGAAGACAACAAAAATGAATAAATTATAATAAAATTCCAAAAAAATAAAAAAAATTCAAATTTTTGTGTATTTCTTATTTATTTATTTTTTCGCATTAAATTTAAAAAATTTTTATGGTAAAAAAAAATGAAAAACCTCTTTGACAACGTATAATTAACAAGTTTTTATTTCGTATATCATCAAGGAAAAATACTCATAGGTTTACAATTGCTGTGTTTTTAATTGAAACTAAAGACAAGAGTGTTTTTTTCACACTGATTTTCTTGAGCCGACAATAGAAGTCGCTAAAAATGAGCCAAAATTTTATTCGCCCACCAACTGTTTTGGTGGGAAAGTATCATATGAATTGGAGTTTGGCGTGTGAAAAATAAAAAAAAGTTTTGGTTACAATTTTTATTTAATTATTAAAAAAAAAAGACAAAAACACAGCTTTTACTTAATAATTTGAAAGTTTTCAATTCTCATTTCACGTTAGTGAAAAATTTAATTTACCGCTTCATTCAGCACTATGTTTACACGAATGCAACGAGAGTCGCTTATATGGGTATAGTGCAGTGAGAAAGTGAAAACAGTGTGTGAAACGTCAAGTGCAAAGTTTTCTTTCACATTTTCACTTCACCGAACCAGAATCGACACCCTGACTTGTTGTTTGTCACTTTTTTAGTTCCAATAAAACACAGCTAATGTACACGAACATACATATACATATGTATACTTGTATGTCCTTTAAAATACACAATCTATTTAACTGCTTTGCATATCATCAATTCATCATACTTATATAATACAGATACCTATATACATAAATATCACATAATGTTTACATACCTCACGACGTGCTCCATGTATATTTGCTGTTCCACCTCTTGCCCACAATACAGGTACTTTCATTGCGTTACCAGACAAGGCAACAGCACGTGCAGAATGCCCATCTCCAATAACAACAACTCCAGCTAAAGGTACATTCTCAATTTGTTGGCATAGTGATGTTAATACTTTCACAGAAAATCTATATGTTGTATATGTAATTTTATTTTTAAAAAAAGGATATGAAAAAATTAATTGAAAATTAAAATGAAACAGAATAGGAAACAAAAAAAAAAAAAAAAAAAACGATAGTAATAAAATTTGAGTGCTTTCACTTGAAAATAAAATTGTACAAAAAAAAGAATTAGGTACATATAGTACATCGAAAGCCAAAACAACTTTAAAATAAATTAAATGAAAAAGGAAGTTTTATATTAACCTCAGACAAATTACAATAAAAAAAATATACATACATACATAATGTATTTATATTTATGCGGACTACTTTAGATACTATTATTATCGGCTTATACGCATTTACATGCTTTTTCTTCTCCCAAAAACTAACTTAAGTACGGCTTACGAAAAGGTACATATTAGGTGTATTTTATTGGAATTAATGAAGTGATAATCAGGGCCGTATTTAAGTATAGGCTACATAGGCCTATGGGCCCGCGCCACAAGAAATTAGTAGAGGTTTTTTTTTTTTTTTTGTTGCTAGTTAGAAATACAACCCCCGGTAGGTCTACAGATCTATTGAGTGTTCGTTTCTTGTGTTTTCCCTTTTTTTTTCTGCTTTTTATTGATTAAATTTTTTGAAGATTTAGCTATATTTTAATAGAGACTTTCGGTTTAGGCGCTGTTTAGATAAAATTCAGTGTTTTCAATTGAAATTTCTTTTATTTAGGGCGTAGAAATTTTCTCTCTTTTCAGGAAAATAAGAGACCAGAATGGTGTGCTGATCCTGCTTTCAGATGTAACTTCATTTTGACATAATTTTGTTGAAATTTACTAATGAAGTTTTTATTTGATCTATTTTAGGTTTTTGCAACAATATACCAATATATACGAGTAGGTACTAGGTATATGTATATACGAAAAAACACAAATGGCACAAAAACAAAATAGGAGCCTCAATATGGTATACAGATGGTTCAAAAACCGAGTTAGGAGTGGGAGCAGCGGTAGCAGGCCCAAAAAGAAGCCTTTTCAAATCCCTAGGTAAATACCCATCGGTCTTTCAAGCTAAAATCTATGCCATAGACATGTGCGCTACCGAATGCTTAAAAAAAGGCTTCAATAAAGCCACAGTCTATATAATTTCAGACAGCCAGGCAGCGATAAAAGCCCTCAACGCTCATAAAATTGAGTCGAGGCTAGTACTGAAATGTCTTAAGATTGTAACAAAACTCGCCAGAACAAACAAAGTTTACCTTATGTGGGTTCCGGGACATGAGGGAATTAAAGGCAACGAGCTGGCGGACTCCCTAGCCAAAAAAGGCGCTAGCTCTAAGTTTGTAGGTCCAGAACCCTTCTGTGGACTGCCTAAAAGCTACACCAAGGGTTCTATAAGGGAATGGGAGATGGAAAGATGCATTTCCTACTGGGAGAAGACTCCCGGTAACAAACAAGCGAAGGAGTTTATTAAACCTTCGAAAAATATTGCTAGGAAACTGATCAGCCTCAATAGGAACGAGTTAAGAGAATCACGGGACTTATTACTGGACACTGTCCACTCAACTATCACCTGAGCAAGATAGGGCTCAAAGAGGATGACAAATGCAGGTTCTGCAAAGAGGCCAAAGAGACCTCAAAACACATTCTATGTGAATGCGAGGCGTTGGTCTCAAAAAGAGTGCGATACTTGCACCAATTTTTCCTCAAGCCTGAGGAAGTTTGGTGCGCACCTTCGAATAGAATATTAGGATTTGTTAAAAGCCTAAATCTATGAGAAGCACGGGCTGTACAAAAGATCTGCAAAGGTCGAAGTGCGACAATAGCCCTGTTTTCAATCTTAATCTTAATCTTAATATACGAGTATATGTTATAGGCTATGGACGTACCTACCTATATGTATATAATACAATCAATCGTTTTTATATATAAAATGTTTCAAATAAGTTGTATGTTTAAAAAAAAAAAAAAAAAAAAAAAAACAATTCCCTAGAGTAGGAAATTGAATTTGCAGTACACAATTAATAAGCTAAACGATGTATAATTTAATCTTGATGATATGGTATAAAATGTTTACATACTTATATTAGAAATAAATATCCTATATGCATTTTAAAATTCAGTTCTCACAAGGTTATAAATATAACAATCAAATACCTAGAAGTTTTTTTATACATATTATGTACATATTTGTATTTTTTATGCAATAATGCATATACTACATATATGTATATGTATGTTTCTTTTGTAAGGATACATAACAACATTTTAACAGTGTCGGATTAAGGTAGCAAATGTTATTTTACGGCTGTTAACTCATAACTCAAAAACAAAACAAAAAAACAAAAAAGGTTAATTTTTTATATTGTGCAAAATAAATCGAATTATGTATTCTTTAAATATGAAAATTTTCGATTTTATGGTAAAACCAAAACCCTCTACAATAAAAGCCTCCTACTGGTGTTGTGTATGTATTAGTAAGAAGTGCCATGTTTTGTTTTGACATTTTAGTTTCTTATGGTTTCTTAATAAGAGTGGTGGAATATTAGTGTAAAGAAATAGTGTTTTAGCTGAATATTTTTGGTTTTTTAAATAAAATATTGTTTATAAAAGTTTTAAAATATAATAAATTAACAGTGTTATAATTTTTAAAGTGCAAAATAGTCAAAAAAATTAAATAAAAAGGTGGAAAATGTTGTGCGTTCTTACCTACTTGTAAGAGAAAAAATTAAAGTATGACTACATAGTACATACCTATCTATGGTGAGGTTGTATTATTTATATGTAATAAAGTGAATAAATTGATTTGATTTAATAGAATTTAATTTATTAGTTATCACAAATTAAGTGTCTATTTGCCTTCATTACACAATAAAGATTATGTACCAAATTATTTACTTTTTCATAGACTTTTTTTATATAAATTTTTGTGATTATGTTATGATGTGAGAAATTTATTTGATTCAATAATTTAACAATTAATACAAACTTATAAATAAAATTTTATTAAATTAAATGAATTTTTTCTGTATTTCGTTCACTTTATTTATTTTTTTCATATATTTGTGTTTACATTTCATTTCAATTTATTCACTTTTATAATATAACCTCACCATAGGTAATGTAGTCATTAGTCACATGTCAATATATAGGTATAGAAGAAAAAAGTTTATATTATTTATTATTCTTTAAACTTTAATTATTCATATAAATACATATATATGTATCAGAATTATTATAAATTAAATTTTATTAAATCAAATCAATTTATTCACTTTATTACATATAAATAATATAACCTCACCATAGATAGGTATGTACTATGTTATGTAGTCATACTTTAATTTTTTCTCTTACAAGTAGGTAAGAACGCACAACTAATTCCACCTTTTTATTTAATTTTTTTGACTATTTTGCACTTTAAAAATTATAACACTGTTAATTTATTATATTTTAAAACTTTTATAAACAATATTTTATTTAAAAAACCAAAAATATTCAGCTAAAACACTATTTCTTTACATCACTATTTGTACTACCAGCATTGAATGTTTTGACGTTTCAACACTTTTATCGTGTTTGATTGTGTTAGTGCAGAAAGCCACAACTCGGCTTGTGATATAGAGGGTTTTGTAAATTTTTTTTATTTTTTAAACTTTTTTCTTTGAATTCGAATCTATTTTAAGACCTTTTCATCGAAATTCTGTTTAAAATCTGAATATCTGTCTCTTGTTTCTTATCGCTTGTCTCTTGTCTTTTGTCTCTTGTCGCTTGTCTTTTGTCGCATGTCTCTTGTCTCTTTTCTATTTCTTCTCTATGCGCGAGGCCCTCCCAAAAGCGCATATACATTTTAAAAAATTTGGTTTTTGAACTTTAAAAGTTAATTCTGATTTCTGACAACAATCTTTCAAGGTGTGCTCTGCGCGTTCTGTACTTAAGTTAAAACCGCAGCACCGCACGTCGTTGTAATTATGTACATACATACATATGTATATGTATTTACATTTTTTTTTTTAATTTCGTACAAAAAACTAAAAAGCATGTATGTATGTAATTCTTCTATGAACAAATAAAAACAAACAAAAAATTTCCAAAATTCTGTTCTGCTTAAATTTGAAGCAAATAAAGAGTTAAAAATAAAGTACATATTCTACAGAAAACAAAAATTATACTTTTAAATATACCTTCCATTTAATGGTAAATCAACATATAATGGCCGTAATGGTGGTCCTAAAGGACTATGAAACGGTGGTCCCATATCTAATAGTGTACGAGCTAGTATTCTACCCCATAATTTTGCTCCACCAATAACAGCTACTATAAAATAAACGGCATCTGAACGTTCTGGAAATATTGGTAATAGTGCATTTTGTGTTGCTGCAGCAGCTGATGGTTGCTGTTGCATAAGTTGATGTAATTTTTGTTGCTGCTGTTGTTGCGAAACTGTTGATGAAGCAGATTGTGGAGGTGGTGAAAATAATGGTTCAGGCTCTGGTAAAATTTCTATTGTTGATAATTTTATTTTATTTTCTTTATCAATTTCACTATTAATATTTTCTTTACGATTTTTTTCAAATTTCAAATTTTGTTCTTGCGGCTGTTGTTGAAAATGTTCTTTAAAATTTTGTTGATGTGTTTTATCAAATTTACCAGATAATTTTTCCATATAAAATGAATTATCGTTATTATTTGTTGTTGTTGCTGTTATTTCTGTTGTTATAATTGATGATAATATTGTTTTTGGTAATTGTGTTAAATTATTATAAATATTATTATCGGTTTTTAATACTGTTGTTGTTGTTGTTGTTGTTGAAATTTCACTATAATTTTTATTGTAATTATCATTTATAATAAATTCATTAGTTTTTGGATTTGTACTTTTAGCTAATAAAAATTTTATGAAGCTTGTATATTCGAATATAATAAGAAAAATGAAAAAGTTTCCATTCGAAAACATTGCGTTTTTTTTGGCCGTGCGTGAATATGATTAGGCAAAAAAAATAATAATATTTTGTTTATCAACATTTAAAAGAATTTTGTTTTTGTTGTTTTTATTCAAACAGTTTGTTTTTTTAATTTTTTTTATTTAGATTATAATTAATTTTTTTCATATATGTATGTATTTAGTTTTTTTTTTTTTTTTTTTTTTATGCAATTGATGCCTTTTATATAATTGTTGTAAATTCCCTATTAGATTGTTTTCTTTTTTAAAATTTGTGTCTCATTCAATTACTGTTTTAAAATATATATTTTTACTTTTTATTAAATAAATAGATTTTCTGTTGTATTCTATTAATTATTTTTTTTTGCTAATTTCTTTATTTTCTTTCACTGTTGCTTTTTTTTTTTTTGTTTTTTTTTTTCTTATTCTATTTTATTATAGAAAAATATTTTCGCTTATATTTCGCTTCGGTCATCATCATTATTTTTTCTTTTCTATATGAAATATCTTTTTTAGTATATTTTATCATCATACTTTTTTTGTGTGGCTTTTTGTTTTACATCAATTTCGTTTCAGTGTTTAGTTTAAAATATAATTTCAATATAAATTTTCTTTCCTTTTTTTTTTTTGTTTTGTATTTTCGTTTTCTCAGATGGAATATGTACATATGTAGCTATATATATCTATATTATTTTCTCTCTTATTGAATTTTTTTCTTCAAGTTTTCATATAAATATAATTCTAGTATAATAATCTTTTTCTAATTCAGTTAAAAAAAAAAAACCTCTTTTTTGTCCTTTTTTTTCAAATTTGAAATTTAACAATTTAATATCCAGAAAGTACCTGTAAAAAAAAATAAAGTCCATGTCAGAATTTCTTTTAAATTTTTTATTCGAATTTATTGGGTATTGTTTAAAAGTTTACTCTCAAGAGATAAAATTATCAATTTAACAATTCACTTTTCCTGAATACAAATGTTAGATAATGTCTAAAAACTTGAGAAAATGTAAAATTTATATTTTCAAAATTAAAAACTTCCGTTTTTTTTTTTAAATATATTCGCATGAAAAAGAATAAAATGTCTATACCTATATCTACGTAGAATTTATAACTTTTTTTGATTGAAACAATACTCAAATTTGTGCAAAATAATAGAAGTACATATGTCACATAGGTATATACTTTAACCTTTCTATTATACGAGGAGACTTTCATAGGTTCACAGAGTCTCACACTCCTAAAAAGGGAACGTTCTTTTCTGAAGAGGTATAAATAGAGCAAGGTCTTAGTAATTCATCATAGTATTATCAAAGGTGTAAGTGAAAATGGAAACGAAGAAAAGCAAATTGAATGAAAGTAGTAATTTACAAATTCCACCATCCTACGAAAGAAGAAAAATCCACTATGCAATATTGTACGATTTAAGGAGAAAATTAAAACCAATGAATATTTTAGAAGAATTTAAAGATGCTTTTGCCGACCATGTTCTATGCCTCGAGACCATTTCAAAGTGGTATCGCAGATTCCAGACAGGATATTTTAGTGTCAAGGACGAATCACGAGAAGGACGTCCAAGAACATCTACAGATGATACTAATGTAGCAAAGATGAAAGCAATCATAGACGCAGATCCCAAGTTGATGGAGGAAGTTGTTGCTGAACAGGTAGGAATAAGTGCCACTGCAGTTTCACGTATCCTGAATGATCGTCTTGGATATAAATAGTAGAAAATGTACAAGATGAGTTCCTCGTGTCCTGACAGATGAGCAAAAAAGGGGCTCGTGTACAGTTTGTTAGATTTTTCTTGAATAAATTTGAAAATGGTCAGTTCTCTATTTTCAAAAATATTGTCACCGATGATGAAGCTTAGAAAAATACTTAAAAATTAAAAAATAAAAATAGTGAGAAAGAATGGATAAAAAAAATATTTTCTGTGGCGTGTGAAATATGTAGAATGGCCTCTTTCACGTATACACCACCGACCGGATAGGAAATAAATAAGAAATACCTATATGTATAATTTAATTTACTTCCGGTAGCATATCCTTTTTAACTGAGAAACTACTAGAGTATAACTAGCCGGTAGTTCACCACTGAATAATTACCGGTTAGTGTCAGCAGTCACGGCCTTCAGATTGATTTCTTTGTACATTGTATATGCATTGCGCGTAAGTACCGAATCACATATTTTTTAATTAAGAATTGTTCATTATTAGTATAAAAAAATATAGCTCTAAACTTTCTTATACAAAAATTTCTTACTTAAAAAATATATGATTAAAATATGTATATGTATTTGAAAATTGTGTAAAAAATCTAAATTTAGAATATTTGAAGAAAATTCCATTCAAATTCCATTATAAAAAAATTCTGAAAAAAATCTAAAAACATTAAGGTTTTCCTTTTTAGTTACTTATATTGTTTATGATGGAATATATACATACTTTAATATTTATACATAGAAAATGTACATTAAAATTTTAGTAATGTGTAGAACACAAACAGAATAAACAACGCGTGAATACATGCATCATCAGTACAACATATTGATGATAAAAACATCATCCACAACAATGAAGAATATATTATGTACGAATAATATGTATGTACCTACATACATATGTATATGGGAAAAAATGGTCCTTCTTTATTTTTTCTTCTTTGTCAAAAACACACCCATTTGTAAAGGTTACATAATCAGTAAGATAGAGTAATAAACTTTAATATATAATCTTTAGATCAGCGATGTAATACTATCAACAAATTACCAGTAACTCTGTAAGATGCTATAAAAAAAAAAATAGATATAGAAATGTAAAGATTTGTGTATGAATGATTTTAAAAGAAGAAGGACGAGAATATATATGTACATACATATGTATACATATTTTTATTGTATAGATTGTGAAAAATTTGATATCGACTGAATATTATTTAATGTATAATAATATAATAAATGATATTTTTTTCTCATATACTTACCCACTTTGTAGCTTTTTGTATTTTTATATTATACTTATACACGCATTATATAGATAAAATAATCTCAGTATTATGAAAAGAAAAAATAACGTAAACGTGAATTTATTAGTTGGTATAAAATAGTCTTCTTTCAATACTAGTCATAAAGTTAAAATAAACTAATTTAACACTTTATCAAAAATCAGAGGGGTATAACAAAACAACCTTTGTTTACTACAATAAAAATTATGTTTCACCAAAATTATAAAATAAATATAATATTAAAAAAAAAAAACAATGAAATATGAAAAATATCAGTATTATAATAATCTAAATAATCCTTTTTTATTTTTAAATAAAGAATGTAAAACTTTTATATGTACATGTTTACAAATATTATAGGTACATACATCATATATATGTGTACATACGAGGGACGGTCCAAAAGTTTTGAGCCTTTGTGTGAAATTTTTCAAATAAAACAATGAAATATATTTTATTTTTCAATATACTTATTCAACTTTTATTGAAATGCATTTATTACATCTTTCTAATAATAATTCTAGTCCTTTTAAAAAAATACGATTTATCTTTGCTGTTAAAGTAGTCTTCTACGGCATTCAGTGAGTCATCGTCAGGATACCTTATTCCACGCAATGTTTTTTTTTTTAAATATGGGAACAAATAATAATCACTGGATGCTAAATCTGGGCTGTAAGATGGGTAGGCGACTAATTTCTTGGAATCCACTATACTTTATTTAACAATTAAAGTCAGTGTTGTGCTTATGGAGGCAGTACCCGATGAGATTGTTGCCCTTGGTAATATTTAATTTAAAAGATTCTCCTCGATTGAAATTGAGATCTGATCACCCCACACACGAGACAAATTTATACAAACGAAATGTAAAAGAGTATAGAAAAGTATGCCTATCTTGCCTGTACTGACTTTAATTGTTAAATAAAGTATAGACGTTATATACTTAGCTTGCATCGCTTTTTGATTTCGATTTGACGGTTTATTGTCATGCAACACGCGGTATTCAAATTTCTCTAAATTAATATTTTACTACTTTTTTCACTTTGTTCTATTCTTCACAAAAACTAAACAACAAATGACAGCTAAGCGAAATTTCGCATACAGATTTCTAAACAATGAATAACCAAATTGGTGCACCTGATTTGCTTCGCATTTATTGTTTTCCAGTAAATGCTCAAAACTTTTGGACCGCCCCTTGTATATGTATATACATATTGAGTAATCTTTATTTTATTTTAAGGATAAATATTAATAATAGATACACAATTAATTTATGAACAAATTTTATCTGTAGTATAATTGTTTTGATTTTTTTTAACGTATTTACAATAATAACAAAAAAGTACATATGTATATACATTAGAAAGTATGAAAACTAATAAAATTATAATATCTTTTATGAATGATTATTTTATTGTTACTTTATGTATACATACCTACCTATTTTATTAATTTTTTTAAATACGTAAATAGGTAAAAAACGAATATCTTAATCTCGATATTTAAAAATTCCATAATAAAAAAAAAAAAAAAGAAAAAAAAAAATTTACGATATTTTTTTTTTTTCAAATAAAATAATTATGCAAAATTCCACCCACACTCACCTTTATGTATGCAAGTTAAATTCAAAATTATTTACAAAGTTCATTACATAAAATGATTATTGTTGTTTTTTATTTTCTTTTATTTTATTTATGAAAATAAGCTACATATGTATATTCCATAATATTTTCTTCACGATTATGTAAAAGTACTGAGGACTTCTTTTACCGATAATTTTCATTCCATATAAAAAGAAACACAATACAATAACAACAAGAATAATGACATTAAAAAAAAAAGAAAAAAAAGAGAAAGCATGTAAGAACAGTTATTACTGATGAAATCCTGGAATGGAATTTTTTTCACATGTTTTTTTTTCTGTGTAGTTCTACTCCATACATACATATATATGTATGTATGTAAGTAGAAGTTTGCTAAGAATAAGATACATAATAAGATTCACACTTTGATGCTGATGATGATGATGGTTCTTACTTTAATTTTGTGATATATACTTTTCAGGAATAATCAAATTTTACAAAAAAAAATATAAAAAAAAACGAGATAATATTTAGAAAATTTTAAATAATGTTATTTTTGTTTTTGTTCTCTGCTTTTTTTTTTTCTTAGTTATTCGAATAAACACATCATTTTTTGCTTTGCTACTGTTAATTTCAACTTTATTTTAAACTGTGAAGAATTATCTTTTTATTAAATACTTAATCAATAATTTATAGCGCGCCAATTATTTCCATAATGCTAATTTTTCACACATAATTTTAGTTCATTTCACTTTACACAACTCTTCTTTTTTTTTTTTCAAAATTTTTATATAATTTTTTTTTTAAAATTAATTTTTCTTTTTTCTTTCTTATTTCTATATTTTCTTTTTATGACTGATAATTCCGACAAACTTCTTTTAAAGGCGACTATCGAAAGACTACCAAAGTAAAGTACCAACCATCCACGGACCACGAATCTGAAACTTTACCATCTCATCTATCTATATATCTGTAAAATCCTGTATCTTCCAAAAAAAGCGTACATTTGTAAAATATACATAAACTTTGTATACTACCCCTAATAGCCAGCCATGCTTAACCGTAACTTTTCTTTTCTTCTTCTTTAAAATTTTAGTATCTATCGAGAATGTTTCGAGTGTTTCCTAAGAGCGGGTTTATACGGTCACTTTTTTCAATGGCATTGACGCCCATTCCGCTTTGTTAAATAGGAAAGAAGTAACAAGTATGTGGTGGGAAGTCACTCACGGGATAATCGAACTTTTTCTTCGAGCACGCCGGTTCCCTTTTGTGCTATATTCGTAATTTTGAATTTTTTTTTATATTATCGCATCTCCTTTTCATTTTATATTTGTAGTGTACAGCTCATATCTATCTTCATATATGGAGATGAAACATACACAACATATATTGTCGTTTCATCTTACCTAACAAGAAATCGGTATAGAAGAGAATGAAGAGAATTTGAGCTATGGTAAAAAAGTGACTGTGTAAACGTACGTACGACTTTTTCGTAATTTAACAAAGCCGAATGGGCGTCAATGCCATTGAAAAAAGTGACCGTATAAACCCGCTCTAATACGCATTACGCATTCCAGGCGAGACTTTTTTATGTTAAGACTTATGTCCGGCCATTGTTCATGTCTTGTCATTTTACTTATTGTAGCTGGTTAAATTCATGATTGTCAAATAAGTGAATGTAAAGTGTAAAGTTTTTGAAATATATTTTTGTGAAATTTTGTCGAAATAACATTGTAAATTTAAACATTAATTTAAATTTATTAAAAAACAACACATTAACAATTTTGAAAACTCCATTTTGTTTTGTTTGCTCATGTCAGAGGCAGACATCGTAGCAAAGACATGTCTTGCAATCAATCACCAACTACACACCAAGTAGCATTGCCACCGTCGCAAACTGGTTTAAAACCGGTTTTTACAACTGCTCAAAATACATCTTATGGTGGCACGACCAAGTTGTAATGAGTATGAGTGTATTACAACCGTCAGCTAAAATTATTTTAGACTATTCTTATTATAACAAGACCAAGTAGGAAAAAAATTGTTACAACTAGCGCATTACTACCTGGTGTAATTTGGCTGAATGTCTTGCCATCCATCTCTACAAGACATAAAAGGTCAATATGGGACATATTCGATGTCGAGACATAAGTCTTAACATAAAAAAGTCTCGTCTAGACTGCGTATAACGCAAACAAATCAAAATTTTCTATTTATTGGGCTTTTTAAGGGTAAGCTATACTTAAAAATATTTGTTTATACTGTACTTTTCAGAGTATTATAAAAGTACAAAAAAAGCACTATCAAAGATAATGGATAAGAAACAGTAGATATTGCAAAACAGAAAAGCTCTTTAAAAATAAATTTTTAGTTCTAAATCTGTTCATAGAGCGTACAGACAAGAAGGAATCGCTTAGAACGTTCATAACGTATTTTTAAAATCTAATATTCTAAGCGATTTCTTCTTGTATGTACGCTCTATGAACAAATTTGAAACTAACACCCATATTCACCAACAGGTAATAAGTTGGTAATAAACTTATGACGGTCATAACTTGTAACTTCATATCGGTATTCACCGAAAAGCTTTTTTCGTCATGATTTTAATAATCTTCGAAAAACTATCAAATAAATCCAAATAAAATACACTTTTTCCATGTTCATATTTTGTCCCAATTCTATAATTCAATTATATATTTTTATTATATTATATTTCTATTTAATTATACATACATATATTAATTATATTACTTGATTATGACGGTCATAAACTAGGATGGTGAATAGAGTTATGACTGTCATAAGTTATGACTTGATGGTGAATATGGCCGTTAAATTTATTTTTCAAAAGCTTTTTGGTTGTGTGAAATATCTATTTCTATCTATGATCTTTGATAGTGCTTTTTTGTCTGAAAAAACTTATTCCTATCACTCAGTGCTTTCTGTAATAGTAAGCAATTATCCATTTTTTACCATCACTGGTCAAAATGTGAAGTGTCAAGTTAAGTCAAGCTAAATCGATTTTGGATTTTGCTTATTTATAAAATTATAATAATAATATTTTTAATTTTCATATATGTACCTACATATTATGGCAATGGTAATTCAAACAAAAATATATTTACTCTTTCGTTTAATTTCTATTTTCTAAAGCAAAATGACCAAATCATATATAAAATGGGAATTAATAATCAAAATTTCTTAACTTCATAATAATAACACAATAAACAAGGATCAAGGATACTTATAGATTTTTTTTTTTTGTGAACATTAATAATTATCAAAGTTTGAAAAGTTTTCATCCACAGCCTCGAATGGGGCAGTCTAAAGAATTAAGTTTTTTTTTTCTTGTGAAAAGATTGTTGACATCTTTATTTAAATCTGGATATCATGAATTAAATTTTATCGATTAAATAAAAAAGTATTTTCACTAGATTTATTAAGTGAATTTAAAAAAAATAAATAAGAATTGATTTTGTAAAATAACGGCATACTTACAAAGTTTAACTTATTATAATATGTAATTATGTATTATACGCTAATTACCTACATTAAACTATCAAATAAAAAGATAATAAGATCGATAATTTTCTTAACATATTATTTAATTTTACTTTTGATATATATACATACATATATAAATAGTTATATAGTAAATAAAATTTCAATAAAAGTGAATAATTCTAGCTTTGTATTATAATAGGAGATTTTCAAGGCTACATCCTTAAAATAGTAGGCATATCAGCATAAATAATACCATGGCAATTAATAAAAAAATCTATTGGAAAAATTTAGTAAATATTTGAGTATTTCATAATAGTTGTACAGTAATTTGAAATAAAATCTATGTACATATAAATATATATGTACTTCTTAAACATCAAATAAAATTTATACAATTTAAAAAAAAAATGTTTCAAGTTCACTTTATTTGTATCGAACTCCATACGGCTTGGAATAACATTATAAAAATTGTAAGTATGTACATATTTATACATAATGTGTATAAATTTTTCGTTTAATGCACCAAAATTCATTTTTTTTTTTTCATGAGAATCAATTAGGGTATTCACGATGTGGTGTATTGTTAGGTGTACTGTTGTACTGTTGTTAAATTATACATCTGTATATAAATTTGTATAATTTAACAACAGTACAACAGTACACCTAACAAATACACCACATCGTGAATACCCCCAATGTAAATTTTTCATGTTGAGAATTTCAAGGTCAGGATTTTTTCAACCGTATTACCATAGCATAAAGAATAATTAAGTAAGCGATGTCACTTTCGCATAACGGTACAGCAGCAAAAACAATAGCATTTGCTTAAAAAGCAATCAAATCATTTTCCCAAAAATGACAACGTTCCATTTTGTCCAAAAGAGACAAATTATTATGAACCACATTTCTAATGTAAAATTACATCAGACAGCATAAGATAAAAAGTGTGATAAAATTGGACACAATTTTTCATTTGATTTCTCCAGTATGTATGTACCTACATGATATTTCCTTATTTAACTATAATAGGTTTTTTTTATGCACGGAGTTAAGATAGCTCCCCTTCGTTTGCTGAGATTAGAATGTATTGGTTAATGATATTTTTTTATTCTTCAGTTTTATTACTTTACTTTCACACGTATATGAATTTTCTTTTTCTTTAGCATGTAAATCATAGCTTCAGGGTCGTATTTAGGATCTGTAGACCCCTAGGCTATACCTGTGGTGCGGGCACTGCTGGGGTTGTATTTCTAAAGGTGCGTTTCCACTGCGGTGACCGCACAGTGCGCGCACAAAAATTTGAAAGAAAAAAAAATTTAAACGCACTGTGACCGCACATGTTTGTCTAGGTGTTTCCACCAAATAATATGTTTTTCGTGTTTGTTAACATTGGTGGAAATATTGAGTGCACTGTGCGAGCACAGTGTCCGAACTTTATTATTGATGGGGACACATACTTCGTGTGCGCGCACAAGTTTACTTGTTTCCCACATTGTGTGCGGAAACATAGCATGTATATCATTTAAATATTTAATTTAGTTCGGTGGAAATTTTGTCAGTGTTTAAATAAAAAGTGAATTTAAAAATTTCTGGAGAAATTGTATAGGTAATGCTGCCTTTCTTTTAATGCATTATCTATAACTACGAGGAAGAGACAATCTCCACTTTGCTGAGTACGACCTTATTTAAAAGAAAGAGAAACTCCGACTAAACGATTTATGGATAGTTTAAAAATAGATCCCCTTAGTGGATTTAGGAATTTCACACGGATGTCCTCAAAAGATTCCATATTATCGGTCTATTTTCAAATTCACAAATTAGGAAATTAATTTTCTCATTTGACCATAGAACTGCACTAAAAATGCAAATTCATGCAAACCAATTAACTAAGATCAATAATGTTTCTACAATGTTTTCCAGATTGAATGGGAAACACAAAAACTGTGACCGAACACAAGAAAAACATCAAAAATCCCGTATCCACTAAAATAAGAGTGACCGCACATGTTTCCCTGTTGTTTCCTAATTTCTTTCTTTGTTTTCAAAATCGTCTCCACTAAATCAATGATGTTTCTTCAATGTGCGCGCACAGTGACCGCACAGTGCTCGCAAACTGATTTAGGTGTAGACGATTTTTACATTTTTGTGCGGTCACTGTGCGAGCACATGATTTCGGTGGAAACGCACCTTAACAAGCAAAAAAAAAAAAACCTCAATCATTTTTTGTGGTGCGGGCCCCTAGGCTGTAGCCTATGTAGCCTATGCTTAAATACGGCCCTGAATAGCTTTTCGATTTGTTTAGGTTTATTTGTACAATATGTGCGTTTTGTTTACCACATTGTTTTTAAAGGGTATAAAATATATGACAAGAATTCGGTTAGTAAAGTTAAATTAAAAATAAAAAATAATATAAAAAATTGAGATTTTGATGAAAAGCTTAGAAATAAAATTTTGTATCTGGCTTGGTGAAATAGATTTTATAATTTTGGACTATTTTTAGCAATTTTTCATGAAAAATGTTTATGTATTGCATAAAATAAGATGCAATTTTTAGTTTTCGCTTATCAGTTTTTTTTTTTGGTGCTTATTATGATTTTCGATTCGTAGGTTGATCGAAGAATCTTCTTCGATTCGACTGAATTTAATTTCGGCATTACGTAACTCAATCGATCGAACAAACGTCATTATCGTGAATTATTGTGTATATTTTCTTTGAACAATTTTTCAGCTGTTAAAATTTGAAGATACATATTTGAATAAATTGTTTTAAGTTACTAATAACATTTTTTTAAAGTCAAGTTTAATAAAAGTCGACTTTAAAAACTGAGGCCCTTATTATGTAAGTCGATGCGAATAGAATCGACTCATCTTTTTCAAGTCTATTGAAATAAGTCATGGTATTATGTAAGCCTATAGACTTTTTAAAAAAGAGTTACCGTTTGAAAGGAAAATTTTCTACTAGACATCTGTCAAATCACGTTTGTTTTTGTTGTTTATAACTAATTTTTAATATTTTCAAGTGAATAGTCTATATATTTTGCTATTTTTTACATATAAATTTATAAAATAAAAACGGACAAAATATAAAATCATGAGTTTTTTTATTTGGTTTGATGTTTTTGAAAATGAAATTAATGAAGATCGTCGAGCTGAGATTTTGTCAATAATTCGGAAAAGAAGGCGCTTGAGAGTAAATTCAAATCCTCTGGATATGGATGAAATCATGTAAATTTTCTGTTTTCGGTATAAAAAATACTTATTATTATTAAAGTTTGTCATAAATATTTCAGATTTAAGAAAAATTTTAGATTGATGAAAGAGATTTTTATAAAATTATTAGAAGATATAGAACGAGAACCTTATTTGAGAAGGTCACAAAGATCCTCATCTATACCAAACATTTTAAAACTTTCGTGCTTATTAAGATTTATTTTATATAATTTATTTTATAAATGTTCTTTTCACAATATAACTATTAAAAAAAACTCTCATAAATTGTGTATATAACTTAAATCACATACAATAGACTCGAAGTCGCTGGCAAAATTGCTGTCGACTTGACATTTGACAAGTCTATGGAATAGAAAAAAGTCTACAGTGATAGAAACTTATAATACTGTGACTCGACTTTAAGTCTATTCGACTTTAAGTCTACCGCGAATCGACTTACATAATAAGGGCCTGAGTATGCTATTTTACAAAATATGTTGAAGAATTATTATTATTACCTCTGAAAATGTAGTACCACTTGAAGAATTTTTTTATTCATTTGTTTATTTCTTCTGCTGTTAAAAATGAGAAATGAGAGAGATAATTGTGATTTTAATTAAAAATTATCATTATTCTTTAATAACTCAATTTCTATTAATTTTATGATATAACAATGTTTGGGAAAAATGTTTATTTAATAAAAAATCTAAAAATTTGTAAAACATTATAATTTGATAATTTTAGTAATTTGGGAGATTTAAGGAAAAATTGATTTTCAGTTTTATGTTACTTAATATTTATCACGTTTTTTCTTTGATTTACGTTGCTCATAGATATTTAATATATTCGGTGAAAATAAAGCTAAGGATCTTCTCTACATTTCATTCGAACATAATTTTCATGTAACTTTAATCACAACTTAGTTATACATAATTGATTAAAAACAATAAATTGTAATGTTAATTTGGTATTTCCAACACATACATATAAACAATAAAATAAAATTGAGCATTCAGGCTTGGTACTATAGGAGTCGTTGGTATTACACTATTTTTTATTACATATAGTGTATCTTCAAAAATAAATCGCTGCTTTGGTGATGCTAATGTTCTTTTGTTCGTGATGCGAAAACTTTACTTGTTGCTATGACAACGCAAAGTTTTTAGTTGGCGATGCAACGCTATTACATGACAGCTGAATATTACAAGGAATTTCGAATACTTGATTTGATGCGATGCTTTTTTGAATATGTGACAACGCATCATAAAAGTTGCGTTGCATTTTTGAATTTGTGACAAGCATCAGCATCGCATCAACAAAGCAACGATTCATTTTTGAAGATACACATACATACATACATAAGTATAGATCCTTAATCCTTGCATTTAAATAATCAGTTTCAGTGTTTAAGATATAACTGTATAAATTCTGTTTTCTTTTAAAATTTTGTGTTACAAATAAAAATGTACAAATATTTTTGTTTTTTCCATGTTATTTATTTGTGATTGCTCAAGTTTGGAAATAAATTATGAGTTACATCAACTTACAAATATTGACTTATTTACTTAGTTCGTACATTAAGGAACAATAAAATGGATAAAATAAGAGGTGAAATTTTTTAAAAAAATAAATTATATAAATTTTTAATTATTATTTAATTTTATATATCTACTATAATAATAATATTTTCATAGTTGATGGTTCAAATGGTTTAAGATTTTCATTGCGACGTATGAAAGGATGTTTTACACCAGGTACTGCTTCACCGTTTAGTGCAACATCATCATCTATAGTATCAACATCAACAGCATCTGATTTATTATCACGTGTATCAAAATCTGGAATAAATCCAAATAAAGCTGTATTTACAATTGATTCAAAAACTAGTCAAATTTTAATTGTAAATAATAATGCTTGTCAACTATTAGGATATAGTTCAAAAGAATTATGTTGTATGAAATTTTCTGAACTTCTAACAAATAAAAATAAAAGTCATGTGTGTGCATTAGCTGAAGGTCAGTTAAATAGTGAAAATGGAACAATGGTTTTACTAAGTGGTAAGGTGAGTATAATTTTATAATTTAAAAGTAGTTTTAGTAAGTAATAAGTAAGTAATTTTCTAAATATAATTAATTTCAGGTTGTTGAAATAAACACCAAAACAAACAATAAAGTCGCTGTATCATTATGGATACGACAAATCGATAATGATGGTCGTTGTTTAGCTGTTGCTGAACCAGTAGAAAGAAAAGTTTGTCAATTTACTATTGATCATAATGGTGTTATAATTAATGCTGATTATGAATGTTTAATGCTATTTCAATTTGAATCACTTGAACGTTTAATTGGATTAGAAATATCTGTACTTATTCCAGCTATATTATTACCATTAGATATTAATTCTAGTAGTAGTACAACAAATATACCAAAACATATACGAAAACAAAAAGCAACTGGTAAAACAGTTGATGGTATATCATTTCCATTATGCTTACTTATCAGTCATCATAATGATAATCCAATAGCAAAGCCAACCATACCATTATTGACCGTAATATCATCATCATCATCATCATCAACATCATCAACAACAACAACTTCAGCAGCAACAGCAACAACAACAACAGTAGCAACATCAGTAACTGTTAGTGATTGTAATAATATAACTAGTGGAGATATTACAACAATGATGAATTTATCACCAGCAGCTAATACAGGTGGATTATCATCATCATCAACATCAAATATAAATAATAGCAGCAATGTTAATAGTAATATTGATTTGAATAATTTATACACTATTACAGTATGGGTATTTCAAAATTTAAGTGGTTTATTGGTAATTGATGAATATGGTTTTATTGAATCATGTAATCATCATTTTTCAATGTTAATGTTTGGATATGCACAACATAAAATGTTAAATCAACATATATCAAAATTAATACCAAATTTTGGACATGAAATTGAATATTTAGGAGTAACAAGAAGTCGTAATGCAACTGAATCATTAGATAATAATGGTTCTGAAACTGAAACTGATCCAGTTTGTCCTATTGGTATGTATCAGCAGCAGCAACAACAACAAAATATACCATCAGCAACAACAACAATTGCAACAGTATCATTAAATGTATTACCATCAACATCTTCAACATCATCAACATCAATTGCAGGATACTCTAAAAATATGTTATATTCATCAGCACAAAATAATGAATATGTTTCGACAACAACTAATAATAATATCAATAATAAAAAAGATATTTATCACAGTAGTTCATATAATTTGCCTTCATATGAAAATTCAGAAAATGATAAAAATATACCAAATTTAAAATCTATAAATTTAACATCAAATAATGGTAGTGATTTATTAACACCAGTTAATGATGATTCAATTCTAAATCAATCTTATTCAATTAATATAACAACACCAACATCATCAGCAGCATCTAAGAATTTTTCTGATTTTTCATCATCTTTATTTTCACGTTCAACTAGTATGATTTGTGGTAATGAAAATATGGTAGATAATAAAAATGAAAATTTAAGAACACATAGAACAACGATGCAAACATCTACAACAGTAGTTGTAACAACAACAGCACCTACATCTACTTCAACATTATTTATTAATAAAAATTCATCATCAACATCTCTTGTACAAAATACACAACAATATTTAGATGGTAAATATAGAGGTGAAGCAATACATAATGATAGTAATGTCATTGATATTTTATATACAATATCAAAACAAATATTACCTTGTGGTAGACGAATATATTGTGTATGGTTATGTCGTGATTTAAATACTATTTATAATGATGAATATCATGAATATGGTGGTAATAATGATGGATATAGTGGTTATGGTGGTGAAAATTATGATAGAACACAAAATTTAACATTAACATTTAATAGTGTAACAAGTACAATTGAACATTCATTAGGACAAGCAATTAAAAATACAGCAGCACAAAATTCATTATCACGTCCAAATTCTGTATCATTAATATCACAATGTGAAGATGAACAAATAAGTGGAGAATTTAGTAAATATTATACAACATTAAAACAAATTGGTAAAGGAGCATATGGTTATGTTAAAATGGCATATCGTAATTCAGATCGTTTATTAGTTATAGCAAAATTTATATTAAAAGAAAAATTATGTTCACAATTTATGATATTAAATGATGATAAAAAAGAAATACCAATGGAAATATATTTATTAACAACAGTTAAACATCCAAATATTGTAAATGTACATGATGTATTTGAAAATGAAAAATTTTTTCAATTAGTTATGGAAAAACATGGTTCTGGAATGGATTTATTTGAATTTATTGATCGTCGTCCATTAATTGATGAAAAATTAGGATGTTATATATTTAAACAAATAACAAGTGCTGTTAATTATTTACATTCATTAAATATATTACATCGTGATATTAAAGATGAAAATATTATAATTGATCATAATTTTCATGTTAAATTAATTGATTTTGGTTCAGCAACATTCATGGAAGAAGGTAAATTATTTTCAACATTTTTTGGTACAACAGAATATTGTAGTCCAGAAGTATTAGCTGGTAATAAATATGCTGGACCAGAATTAGAAATATGGTCATTAGGTGTTACATTATATGTATTAATGTTTTTCGAAAATCCATTTTTAGATGTTGAAGAAACTTTACATTCTGATTTAGTAATACCACATAAAATTAGTAAGAATTTAGAAAATTTATTATTAGGTATGCTTAATAAAGATCCAAATAAACGTTATACAATGCGTCAATTAATATCTGATCCATGGATAAATCAAGATATAAATTCATCGTTATTTAATTTTTCATGGATTGTACCATGTGAATCATATGAAGCACATCCAGAAAAATATTATACTGGACAAGTATATTCATCAATAACAGCATTATCAACAACATCGCCACAAGATAGTTTATCATTAATTGATGAAGATTCAATAATTGATTGTGAAGAGGTTGATAATGATGAAAATAAAGAAAAACTAATTTTAGAATCTCATCAAGAAAAATTCTATGATAATGGTAAATATTGAAAAATTTTTTCGATAACTATAGATTTTTTATTTTATGTATAAACATTTAAGGGTCGTATTCACTGTTGTGGTTTAAACAACGATTCTAAATCTAAAATGAATTCAATTCACTATAAAAAGGTAAAAGAAATATCTCAATTTAATTCGAGACAGCTGTTACTTCTGGGCCGGATTAGTCATATAGCAGAAGTAGCAAATGCTACGGGCCCCGCGCATAGTGAAGAAATTGATTTTTTGTTTTTGCTTGTTAGATAATTCGTCAGAGAATTCTGGGGCCCCGCGCATAGAGATCCTTTTTTTTTTCTTTTTGCTTTAGAAAAAAATTCGTCAAAGAAATTGACCTTTTTTTTTAACAGTTAACAGCCGTAAAATAACATTTGCTACCGGTCCCGCACTGGCTTAATCCGACACTGTGTTATCCTGTTGTAACTTTAAACTCAATTTAAAAATCGAATAAAGTTATTACAAGTTTAATATAAATCACTTTGGTGAATACCGCCCTTAATTATTCATTTTAAAAGTAATGAAATGAATTTTTTATTTTATTAAATTGTTTTCGTTACATCAGGCAGATCTTTAACAATTCAAAATATAGAAGCAATTACATCACAAATACCAGAACAATGTATTAATTCAAATAAATATTCAATTTCATCATCTATCCATGATACACAACAGCAATTACAAAATTTAAATGTAATTGATTTATCTAAAGGTTAATTTATTTGTTATTACTATTTGTAGAAAAATAAATAGCTCTATAGATTAGATACAAACTATCATTTACATATATTACAGGTTGTGCAATAAATAATAGTTGTTGTATCATATCAACGGGAAATACTTTAAAAGGCAGCAATATTGTAATTCCTTCTGAATCATCATCATCATCATCATCACACAAAACAATGTCAACAACAACAACGACTACTATTAATATATCACCAGTTTTAAGTATAAAACAATGGTGTAGTTTTGATGAATCACAAAAAAGACAACAACAAATTTCCAACAGCAGCAACAACACAAATCACAAAACACGTCATAATATTCTAGATAAAACTTTATCATCTGCTTCATCAAAAAATCAAATTTGTAGTAGTAATTTATCAAAAACTGATGATGTTGAACATAAAAATATTTCAACAATTGTGACTTCATCATCAGTATTATCAACAATGACGACAACATCAACAACAGATGAAAGAATAATAAAAAATTATGAAACATCAATTAGAAAAGCTAAATTATCATCAAATTCATCATTAAATTTACGAAAATGTTCAACATCATCAACAAATGTTATATTAAATGAAAATGATTGCAATAAAATTTCGAAAATTATCATCAGTGATGATAGTGATGGTGATGGTGGTGATAGTACTAGTAATAATATTAGCAGAGAAAATAAAAATATAAATTTTTTTCATAATTCAAAAAAACATCTAAATAATTCTTTAATTAAAATTAAAGCAGCATTAAGTAATGAAATATTTTTTTCAAAATCAGAAAATAATATATCAGATAAAAAAATTGAAAATAAATTACCAATTTTGAATGCTGTTAGTTTAAATGATTTAAGTACAAATTATAATTCATTTTCAAATGTATGTAAATTAACAAAATCATCATCAAAGGCACGAATATTAAATAAATTATCATTTGATGGTGAATTTAATTTACATGAGTAAATATGTATTTTAAAAATAAAATTGTTTGCTCATTTTTTTTTATTAGAATCAACAATGCAATATATTTTTTTTCTCCACTAATTGTTGGAGTTGAACAAAATTTAGAAAAGCAAAAAAAAAAAAAACAGCTACTATATGAAAGCAAAAACTATCTCAACTGTTCAGTCACTAAAAAAGAAAAGAACAAAAAAAACAGAAGCCCTATTACTCGTATATTTCAACCGCTTTGATTGAGGCCACAGTGATTCATTTAAATATTTATTTATTTTTTCTATGTGATTCGATTGGTGCTTAAATTTTTTATATTTAAAATAAAATATATGTTAAAGTAAAATAATATGTTTTTATTTTGTCTCAGAAGAATTTATATGGAAAGCCAACATGCCAACATTTTCAATTACTTAAGAAAAAAAAAAAAATTGGTAGTATAGCTGAAATTATTTCAGTTGAAGGTTCATTGCGCATGTTCTTGTGTATACATATACGAAAGAAGAAACCTGGAGCCTTACCATGAGAATCGATTTCGTTCGTAACACAGGCGTTTCTGTGTTATTCCTACTATCACTTACGAAGTCGTTTAAATTAACGAACGAACACGTCCTTACTATAAGAAACGATATCGAAAAATAAAAGCAATTTTCGTAATTTCTTCGTCTACTCATTTGATAGCGTTGTTTTGTAACGTCTACAAATTACATTACAAATTGAAAATAAACAAAACTCAATTGAAATTTGGAACAAAAATGGAACTTCGAAATTGAAACGACTATCGTTTATCATAGTAGCATTTTCCTTTTCGTTCGTAACTTCACTATCGTAAATCAACGAACGAAATCGATTCTCATGGTAAGGTCCATGTTTCTTATAATTTACAATCAACAAAAATGCATGTGTGTAAGTATCTTTTCTTCTGCGCATGCCAACGTATAGTACAATACGAAACTTCAACTCTTTTGGTTCAAGCTATATGTACTATAGTGTGGATATACATGTGTATGAACTATTAAACATAGTTTTTTAATTATATTTTCTATTCACATAGAAAACTATATATGTATGTATCAACAATCTGACGATCATCTGATATTTTCGAAGATGCACATTCTCGATAGCAACATTACACTTCTGGAGTGGCAGCACATAAATTATTTCAATCGACTTTTTAATAGCTGAATTGATTATTTAAATATCGCTGATATCGATTGAAACAATTCACATGCTGCCACTTTTGACATATTTATCGATTTACTTCATACTTTAATTTAAAAATATTTTGACTGATACATACAATAATGATCGTTACAAAATGATGTCAAAAATTTATATTCAAAGTTGTCATATAACTAATATATTTTGAGATTCTTCTTTGTTAACTTTTTGCAAAGTTCGTTATGGGTTCAGGAGAAACGTAGTTCTAAGGCACAGGAAAGTTCGCCGCTCCAGGGTTCGGGTTTTTCGTTGTCCTGTGATTCTGTACGTAAATTCTAAATAAAAGAACATGTTTTTTATTACAATAAACAAACTCTTTATTCAAGTCAGACTCCTATTCTGAACAGTATTATGCCCTACGCTATGCTTATATTATATTTTATGCTAGTATTTTTAATAAATCTCAATAGTCGGAGGGATGTAATTGGGGTTATATGTATATCGGTGTGTCACAAATGTCGAGTGAGACTATTTGGATGGTCCACGGTTTTACGTGATCCTTTTATAATTATGGACCTTAACACGATACGTATCCTATCAGGTAGTTGATATGGGACTGCGGTAACTTGTGTTAACTTAAACGTGAGTTTCAATCGTAATGCTGATATTGAACTGTGGTAACCTAAACGTGAACTTCAACGCGATACGTGTCCTATCAGGTTGTTAAGGTGAGTTAGCCGGCGAACCAAAGATCTTCGACGGAGGGCTAGGATCTGGAGGAACAGCACGTGGGTAGTGAGTGAGTGGGATTTCGGTATGGTCTGGGTCAAAGTTATCATGGTAACTTATGATTTTATTTATGACCTAACCTGTGAATGGATCCAGTTTTCAATAACGGTAGGTATCTTGACAATGTCGTGGACTGATTACGTACCAAGTATCTCTGTCGTAGGCCGTAGCTCAGCCGCGTACTAAATGCTAGGAACGGTGGGTATCCTGATAATGTCGTGGTCTAGTGGATTGACTACGAACCAAGTATATCTGTCGTAGTTCAGCCGCGTCCTAAATACTAGGAACGGTAGGTATCCTGATAAAGCCGTGGACTGACTACGTACCAAGTATGTCTGTCGTAGCTCAGCCAACGTACTAAATATCAGAAGCGGTACGGTAGGGTTTCTTAGCAATGTCGTGGACTGACAACGTACCAAGTATATCTGTCGTAGTTTAGCCACGTACTAAATACTAGGAACGGTAGGTATCCTGATAATATCGTGGACTGAATACGTACCACGTATGTCTGTCGTAGCTCAGCCAACGTACTAAATATCAGGAGCGCTACGGTAGGATTTCTTAGCAATGTCGTGGACTGACTACGTACCAAGTATATCTGTCGTAGTTCAGCCGCGTCCTAAATACTAGGAACGGTAGGTATCCTGATAAAGCCGTGGACTGACTACGTACCAAGTATGTCTGTCGTAGCTCAGCCAACGTACTAAATATCAGAAGCGGTACGGTAGGGTTTCTTAGCAATGTCGTGGACTGACAACGTACCAAGTATATCTGTCGTAGTTTAGCCACGTACTAAATACTAGGAACGGTAGGTATCCTGATAATATCGTGGACTGAATACGTACCGCGTATGTCTGTCGTAGCTCAGCCAACATTCTAAATATCAGGAGCGGTATTGTAGGGTTTCTTAGCAATGTCGTGGGCTCTCTACGTACCAAGTACATATATCTGTCGTAGTTCAGCCGCGTACTAAATACTAGAAACGCTGGCTATCCTGATAATGTCGTCGATTGACTACGTACCAAGTATGTCTGTCGTAGCTCAGCCAACATACTAAATATCAGGAGCAGTACAGTAGAATTTCTAAGCAATGCCGTGGACTGACTACGTACCAAGTATATCTGTCGTAGTTCAGCCGCGTCCTAAATACTAGGAACGGTAGGTATCCTGATAATGTCGTCGATTGACTACGTACCAAGTATGTCTGTCGTAGCTCAGCCAACATTCTAAATATCAGGAGCGGTATTGTAGGGTTTCTTAGCAATGTCGTGGACTGACAACGTACCAAGTATATCTGTCGTAGTTTAGCCACGTACTAAATACTAGGAACGGTAGGTATCCTGATAATATCGTGGACTGAATACGTACCACGTATGTCTGTCGTAGCTCAGCCAACGTACTAAATATCAGGAGCGCTACGGTAGGATTTCTTAGCAATGTCGTGGACTGACTACGTACCAAGTATATCTGTCGTAGTTCAGCCGCGTCCTAAATACTAGGAACGGTAGGTATCCTGATAAAGCCGTGGACTGACTACGTACCAAGTATGTCTGTCGTAGCTCAGCCAACGTACTAAATATCAGAAGCGGTACGGTAGGGTTTCTTAGCAATGTCGTGGACTGACAACGTACCAAGTATATCTGTCGTAGTTTAGCCACGTACTAAATACTAGGAACGGTAGGTATCCTGATAATATCGTGGACTGAATACGTACCGCGTATGTCTGTCGTAGCTCAGCCAACATTCTAAATATCAGGAGCGGTATTGTAGGGTTTCTTAGCAATGTCGTGGGCTCTCTACGTACCAAGTACATATATCTGTCGTAGTTCAGCCGCCTACTAAATACTAGAAACGCTGGCTATCCTGATAATGTCGTCGATTGACTACGTACCAAGTATGTCTGTCGTAGTTTAGCCAACATACTAAATATCAGGAGCAGTACAGTAGAATTTCTGAGCAATGCCGTGGACTGACTACGTACCAAGTATATCTGTCGTAGTTCAGCCGCGTACTAAATACTAGGAACGGTAGGTATCCTGATAATGTATATCTGTCGTAGTTCAGCCGCGTACTAAATACTAGTAACGCTGGCTATCCTGATAATGTCGTGGACTGACTACGTACCAAGTATGTCTGTCGTAGCTCAGCAAACGTTCTAAATATCAGGAGCGGTACGGTAGGATTTCTTAGCAATGTCTTGGACTGACGACGTACCAAGTATATCTGTCGTAGTTCAGCCGCGTACTAAATACTAGGAACAGTAGGTATCCTGATAATGTCGTGGACTAAATACGTATCAAGTATGTCTGTCGTAGCTCAGCCAACGTACTAAGTATCAGGAGCGGTACGGTAGGGTTTCTTAGCAATGTCGTGGACTAACTACGTACCAAGTATATCTGTCGTAGTTCAGCCGCGTACCAAATACTAAGAACGGTAGGTATAAAGAAAGAAAAGTCGTAAGTACTATACCACTCACCAGTATTGCTCTTCGATGTTCTCCGTCTGAGTTTACCAACCTAACTGACTCACTAGCAAATTCAGTTCTGCTTTTATACTATTTTGAGGATTTCTTAGCAATGTCGTGGACTGACTACGTACTAAGTATATCTGTCGTAGATCAGCCGCGAACTAAATACTAGGAACGGTAGGTATTCTGATAATGTCGTGGACTGACTAAGTTTATCTGTCGTAGTTCAGCCGCGTACTAAATACTAGGAACAGTAGGTATCCTAATAATGTCGTGGACTGACTACGTACCAAGTATGTCTGTCGTAGTTCAGCCGCGTACCAAATACTAAGAACGGTAGGTATAAAGAAAGAAAAGTCGTAAGTACTTCACCACTTACCAGTATTCCTCTTCGATGTTCTCCGTCTGAGTTCACCAAACTAACTGACTGACTAGCAAATTCAATTCTGCTTTTATACTATTTTGAGGATTTCTTAGCAATGTCATGGAATGACTACGTACCAAGTATGTCTGTCGTAGCTCAGCCAACGTACTAAATATCAGGAGCGGTACGGTAGGATTTCTTATCAATGTCGTGGACTGACTACGTACTAAGTATATCTGACGTATCTTAGCCGCGTACTAAATGCTAGGAACGGTAGGTATCCTAATAATGTCGTGGACTGACTACGTATCAAGTATGTCTGTCGTAGCTCAGCCAACGTACTAAATATCAGGAGCGGTACGGTAGGATTTCTTAGCAATGTCGTGGACTGACTACGTACTAAGTATATCTGACGTATCTTAGCCGCGTACTGAATGCTAGGAACGGTAGGTATCCTAATAATGTCGTAGACTGACTACGTACCAAGTATATCTGTCGTAGTTCAGCCGCGTACTAAATACAAGGAACGGTAGGTATCCTGATAATGTCGTGGGCTGATAACGTACCAAGTATGTCTGTCGTAGCTCAGCCAACGTACTAAATATCAGGAGCGGCACGGTAGGATTTCTTAGCAATGTCGTGGACTGACTACGTACTAAGTATATCTGACGTAGCTCAGCCAACGTACTAAATATCAGGAGCGATACGGTAGGTTTTCTTAGCAGTGCAATGTCGTGGACTGACTACGTACCAAGTATATTTGTCGTAGTTCAGCCGCGTACTAAATGCTTAGAACGGTGGGTATCCTAATAATGTCGTGAGCTGACTAAGTTTATCTGTCGTAGTTCAGCCGCGTACTAAATACTAGGAACGGTAGGTATCCTAATAATGTCGTGGACTTGTTATGTAAATTTCCATACATTGGTCACCCTGCACTTTTATTCCATATAAATTCGAAAACCTTTAAATAAATATCAAATTACAAAAAACATTTGCTTTCTTCATAATAATTCCTCGATACATTTTTACACGCGCTTAAATAAATGCATTAGTAAACATTATTACATATTTTAAAATAATTTACACGAGTTTGAATAAAAATGCTGTGTTAAACATTTCGTTTACCAGCAATAATTTTTCCAAATTAACTGATTAATTTCGGCCGTAATTGCTGACTGCACAATTTTAATTATTAAAATTCAATGTTGATGACCAAATATGGAATTGCATTATAAGTTTCCTCTCTTAGGGAAAGTGTAATGTAAAAGTGAAATAATATTAAGCAAGAGTTGGTTTTTAGCAGTTGAATAATTAAGTAGTAGGAAAAAATAAAAGTGTCTGTAACTTTAGTAGTTAGAAAAATAAATGTTTTAAAAATTATAAAAGTGGTCATTGTATTTTAATAAAAAAATTAGCGTACACAAGGATAATTATCGTTGTATTAAAGAACAAATAATACAACAAACTTGGCGCAGCCGGAAACAAGAAGGACATAGTATCCTTTTCAAAAATTTGGAATTTTAAATCAAAATTTAGATTTTTTATAAACGCTCTAAAATTAAACTTGTGTTATATCCTTGTGTACAGTGACTGTGAATTGTGTCTAAATAAACTAAAAAATAAATTGAGCAGTGGAAATAAGCCTTTCTTTTTCCTCTGTTGAGGCTGGCAGGGGCACTGCTCATATAATATATAAATATAAAGGTGAACTGTGTTAAAATAAACTAAAAAATAAATTTAGCAGTGAAATTAAGCCTTTCTTTAACTCCTGTTGAGGCTGGCAGGGGCACTGCTTTTATAAAATATAAAAACTTAAAACCTAAAATAAATTGAGTAGTGAAATTAAGCAAAAGCACGCCGGAGAAAAACCAGAGATAAATGCAGATTTAGAAGAAACAGCAATTTTTGCATTCAAAGCCGGTCTCCTAAATCCCACTTATCGGTTAGTAGTATGGCAGGATTCCGAAAAGATATTAGAAAAACTTATATCGAAAATAACGCAAATTGAGGAATCTGAAAAACAGATTTTTAATTTAAATTTGTGTCAACCTACACTACCAACATACAATCCTCAAGCAGCTCCGCAGAATACTAATCCATATTTTCCACTTAACAACCCATCAGATTACAGGTATTTTTCACCCCAAAACTACAGTTCACAAATCTACCAACCCTATAACCAATGTCCACAAAATATGCAAATAACACCCCAAAATCTGAACAATACGAACCAACAAACAAATAATAACATTAGATGTGGTTTTTGTGGTAGGGCAAATCATAGTTATACAGAATGTCGAACGCGAAAAAACACACCCTACTGCACTAACTGCAAAATGTACGGACACAATGCTCAAGTCTGTCCTCTAACGCAATCTAACTACTCAGTTTCCACTTTTCAAAAAGGAAACAATAAAAACAATTCCCTTAAATGCGAGTTTTGCCAAAGAAAAGGACATTCAGTAGAATACTGCTTTGCAAAAAAGAATTGGAAATCAAAATTTTCTAAGCAAAACGGTAAGGAGGAAAACTCCTCCGGGGCTGCCACCCAGAGAATAGCCTGAGGTGTCAGCCCCAACACAATAACTGCTCAGTTATATTACCACTAGATATAACGAAAAAAGAGCAAACAAATTTATTAGTAGATACAGGCGCACAGGTAAGTTTACTTAAACAACACACACTAAATCAAACTGCAAAAATTAACTCAAAAAATACAGTTGTCTTAAATACAGCATTCGGTGAAGGAAAAACAATTGGCACATGTACGGCCACTTTAAAAATAGATTCCCCAAAAAAATGCGAATTCCATATAGTACCAGAATTAAAAAATATCTCAGAAGATGGTATTTTAGGGTATGATTTCCTGTCTCGCAACTGTAAAATAGATGGTCCCAAAAAACACTAGAATTATATAACTCAGACCGAATTATTTCTTTCCAATTGAATACAGTTAAATCTACAAACTTAGCTCACGAGGAAGTTTCTGCAAACATTGATTGTAAAAGCAGTTCTACTGTCACGCCACCGGAGGATACAGATGATATAAAGTTCAGCATCTCAGAGATACAGTCAAAAAATAATAATGCTGTCATGCCAGTGGGAGATAGAATTTGTAACAACGACAGTTCTCCGGCGGTACAGTTGGAATGCAACTTTACCACAATGTCCTTGATTAACCCCATCGGTTCTAGATCTGTAGTTGTAGAGCATTTTAAGGAAAAACAAAATAACAAACTGTACAAACACAAATCATTTAAATACAAATAAAATAACTCGCACTCTATATTTTAAGGTGATGAAGTCATATCAAAGTGTCAATATTAATACAATGTACTTTAAAAACGGCAAAAAAATAGTGATTAGCAATAAGTGTAGTAAGGTAAGTGAAATTGTCGGACTAACGCCAACAAGCCAAAATTCAGTGTTTAATATTTAAAAAAAGCCATTGGTACAGTATAAAAAAATTACTGTCTCGCCAATGGTAATTTCAAAAGTTCTCGACTCGCAATCGGGATTTCGATATCTGAGGGAGCATAGCTCCCCAAACCCATGTTTAAACTTAGAATTCATTCGCCTAGAATATCCTGCACCTAGAACTATTAGGCAAGTACGCGCAATAACTACAAATGATGATCAATATAATATGGAGATTGATAATAAACATCATTGTAAAACTATCGCTGTGTTAACTAGAGCACAAAGAAAAAATAACGCTATGACCAATGTAACAGAAGATAATTTAGTACTGGAAACTTCAAATCTTAGTGAAACAGGGGTTGAACTAAGTAATGTCCCCAATAGCAAACCCAAACATAAGGACTCTGCGAAATGTCTTGAGGACGAAAAAGATATTATGACCATCCTCCGTGAGTATCATGATTCTCCCCTAGGTGGACATTTAGGAGCGTACAGAACATACAAAAGAATAAGACCGTTTTACCGTTGGCGTAATATGCTGAAAGATATTACTAAATACGTAAAAACTTGTGAAAAGTGCAAAAAGAATAAATCAGGAATACAAACCAAAATGCCGATGGTCATAACAGACACAGCTTCTGAACCACTCGAAAAGGTATACTTGGACATCGTTGGGCCATTACCGGTCACTCAACAAAATAATCGTTACATTCTGACCTTTCAAGATGACCTCACAAAATATTTTGACTGCTTCGCATTAGAAAATTGTGAAGCAGGTACCGTAGCTATTACTTTTTACAGAAACATTATTCTAAAGTACGGTCTCATTCCAAAAAGGTTAATTACAGATCAAGGAACAAATTTCCTAAGTAATTTTTTTCCCAACTCTGTAAACTGTTAAAGGTTAAAAAACTTCAAACCTCTGCTTATCATCCACAATCCAATGGTTCACTAGAACGAAGCCATGGACCTCTAATTGAATATCTAAGAAGTATGGTAGACGAAAACCCCTCTACATGGGATGAATGGCTAGGAGAAGCGGCTTTTGTGCACAATCACGCGCCACATTCAGGAAACAAATGCTCCCCTATAAACGCATTATATGGTATACATAAGCCATTACCGTCCAATTTACAGAAAAACCCCGAACCAATCTATAATTTCGATAATTACTGCAACTTTATTAAATACAAGATGCAAAATCTACACCAAACCATCAAACAGAAACTCATCGAACAGAAACAAATTGCCAAAACTTATTACGACCGAAACGTTAGAACACAGAAATACCATATAGGCGATAAGGTACTTATACGAAATAACGCAAAAGAACATAAGTTAAGTCCGGTTTGGAAAGGTCCATACGAAGTTAAAAAAATAAACTCTGAAGTTAATACCACAGTGCAGATAGGGCGCAAGCTGAAGGTAATCCATAATAATCGATTGAAATTATTCTAAGGCAAATACCTACCACAAAAAAAACAAAAACTGAATAACACAGGCACATAAACATAATAATATCAATAGTCAGAGATATAAAAAACAATTTTTTTTTTAATTTTCAATGCTAACAACAAACCAAGTAAGCAAAAAAAAAAAAACATTACTACATATGTTTAAACTAGGTCAAACGTTCGTCAAAATTTTTATTATGCAATTTGAAAAGGGAATACCGACAAAAAAATGTAATAAGAACAATAACAAAACATCAAGAAAGAAATGCAGGAACCGTAATTAAACTACTATCTAGTACAAACCTGTTAAGTAGATATAACCAGAACGGAATTTAACAAACAGAAAATAGAAGTATATCATATTGCGCATCAGATTTCACATTCACGCTTTATACTCGTACATAGTTGCATTTTGCTAATATGATTTGATATTTTAGTATATTTAAATTTAAAAGCGATATTAAATATATGAATATTTTTTTTATAAAAATATAACAAGATAAAATAAAATAAATGTAATTCTAATTGTGTAAATGTCTTATTAACATAGGTAATAATTTAATAAAAACAAACATGAAATATGAAGAAAGAACATAATAATAAAGAGAGCAAAACTCTCTAAGCGATAAACACATAATAGTCATTTAGTTATTAAGCAGGGAATTGCCAGTACAGTAGCAACACACCCCGCAAAAATAAAACAAAAACTATAAAAAAAAAAGGAGGAACGATATAATAAACAATCCAATGATAAAACAATTAACGCAAAAAAAGGAGAATCAGATAAGATAAATATATAACAATTAAAAAAAAAAAATAAATAAATAAATAAAAAAAAAAAAAAAAAAACCTGTGAAATTTTCTGCAACGTAAAAGAAAAAAAATGAAAATAAATATATATATTTACTATATAAATAAAGAAAATGCACTATGTAACGAAGTTGCACAAATTTACTACAAAATGTTTTGTGCGATCTTGCAAAATATTTTCACATTTTTTTGTTGTTTTGTTTATACTATTTTGCCTATTTTACATTTATTTTGATCTAATTAATTAATTTAGTAACTGAGTTACACTAACAATCCAACTATACTAACTCACTTATTCGGCTATCTATACGTTGCTTTGTTAACAATAAAATCAAAATTCTAATTATATACGCTTAACTAAATAAACAAAATAAGAACAATTATAAATGTAGGTATTAATTTGGGTTTTACATGCTCCTACAAATCTTTTCCATGATAGGAGAATCCCTAAGACATAAAAAGAACGGGAAAGAATGGCAACTGCACACTAATATCAGTCTCACGCCAATAGCTTCGGCATCACACTAATTATTATGATGATAATCGTAGCAGTATTTTTCGAAATTCGACGCAGAATGAAAATAAGAAACCACCGCGAAAACTCCAAGTCAAGGCAAATAGCATATTACAAAACAGATTCCAATGAAACCACATCCATCCAAATGTCTCCAGAAAAAGGTAAAGTAGTAACCCCATTACCTCAAAAATCAGTATTACTTGAGGAATATCCACAAAATTCAAGCTCCCAATTAATGCAGCCTAATTCTGCTAGAGATTCCACAATACGTAAATCTTTCAAAATCCGCTTTTAGTAAACTCGCGAAAAAAAAAAAATAGTACACCTGACAAGCATATTTGGTTACACGCATGTCCTATCAACATGATAAAATAGTAATTATCCTTTAACCACAAGAAGATGGAACATTGTTTGTTATCTATATTTCTTATTATTATATTTAAAATTCATTAGTAAAATTTTTTTTTGAATACAAAATTTTAACTCTATCATTATGTTAAATTGTTTTATGTAAAGTTTTATTCAAACGTTTAATGACACCGAAATGGTTTAATATAACATAAGACATATGATATGATACAATGATATAAACACACACATATATATTTTTTTTTTTTTTGCCTGTTTATAACACAATATTGTAAAAAGATTACCATGACATTATAAAATTCATTCACAACTTAATTGCAAAATAAACAAAAACTAAATAACTCATAACTAAACAGAATTAGAATTGTAAACAACAACAAAATGTAAACGAAATGTAATATTCTAAGGTAATGAACATACACAAAAAAAATAAAAATAAATACCATTCATAAACAAAAATTTGAAGAAGAATTTTTTTAACATAGCCAAATGATTATAAGTAAGACGAAACATAATGTAGTATTAAGTTTAACCAACTCCACAAGATAGAAGAGCACTATAATTAAAGATAAGAATATGTAGAACAGTAACCATAAACTAATAATAATAATAGATGTAGTGGAATATGTAACAAAAGAAAAGTAAATAAAAAAAAATTCTGAATATTTAATACGAGTTATAATATCAAATTAAAAAAAAATGTTTTGCGATTCAATGTATTTTAATAAAATTTTTAAATTTTAAAAGTAGATTTAAAAAAAAAAAAAAAAAAAAAAATATATATATATATATATATATATGATATATATACCTATAGGTTTACATATACAAGTGCTTCTATAAATAAATAGAGAAACAATTAAATAATATGTACATATATATATATGTATGAATAGAAAAAAAAAAATGCAGAAAAATCGAATTCTAAAATTGTAGTGATTAGAATAAGTAATCAAACCACCCTAACACGTAAAAAGAACGTTTGCAGTAACCCTGCAAAAAAATATATATATATATGATATATATACCTATAGGTTTACATATACAAGTGCTTCTATAAATAAATAGAGAAACAATTAAATAATATGTATATATATATGTATGAATAAAAAAAAAAAAAATGCAGAAAAATCGAATTCTAAAATTGTAGTGATTAGAATAAGTAATCAAACCACCCTAACACGTAAAAAGAACGTTTGCAGTAACCCTGCAAACATTCTTTTTCCCGTGGGAGAGAGGAAAATGTTATGTAAATTTCCATACATTGGTCACCCTGCACTTTTATTCCATATAAATTCGAAAACCTTTAAATAAATATCAAATTACAAAAAACATTTGCTTTCTTCATAATAATTCCTCGATACATTTTTACACGCGCTTAAATAAATGCATTAGTAAACATTATTACATATTTTAAAATGATTTACACGAGTTTGAATAAAAATGCTGTGTTAAACATTTCGTTTACCAGCAATAATTTTTCCAAATTAACTGATTAATTTCGGCCGTAATTGCTGACTGCACAATTTTAATTATTAAAATTCAATGTTGATGACCAAATATGGAATTGCATTATAAGTTTCCTCTCTTAGGGAAAGTGTAATGTAAAAGTGAAATAATATTAAGCAAGAGTTGGTTTTTAGCAGTTGAATAATTAAGTAGTAGGAAAAAATAAAAGTGTCTGTAACTTTAGTAGTTAGAAAAATAAATGTTTTAAAAATTATAAAAGTGGTCATTGTATTTTAATAAAAAAATTAGCGTACACAAGGATAATTATCGTTGTATTAAAGAACAATAATACAACAGACTGACTACGTACCAAGTATGTCTGTCGTAGCTCAGCCAAGGTACCTAATATCAGGATCGGTACTGTAGGGTTTCTTAGCAATGTCGTGGACTGACTACGTACCAAATATATCTGTCGTAGTTCAGCCGCGTACCAAATACTAAGAACGGTAGGTATAAAGAAAGAAAAGTCATAAGTACTATACCACTCACCAGTATTGCTCTTCGATGTTCTCCGTCTGAGTTCACCAACCTAACTGACTCACTAGCAAATTCAGTTCTGCTTTTATACTATTTTGAGGATTTCTTAGCAATGTCGTGGACTGACTACGTGCTAAGTATATCTGACGTAGCTCAGCCAACGTAATACATATCAGGAGCGATACGGTAGGTTTTCTTAGCAATGCAATGTCGTGGACTGACTTCGTACCAAGTATATCTGTCGTAGTTCATCCGCGTACTAAATACAAGGAACGGTAGGTATCCTAATAATGTCGTGGGCTGACTACGTATCAAGTATGTCTGTCGTAGCTCAGCCAACGTACTAAATATCAGGAGCGGCACGGTAGGATTTCTTAGCAATGTCGTGGACTGACTACGTACTAAGTATATCTGTCGTAGTTCAGCCGCGTACTAAATACAAGGAACGGTAGGTATCCTGATAATGTCGTGGGCTGTATCGTACCAAGTATGTCTGTCATAGCTCAGCCAACTTACTAAATATCAGGAGCGGTACGGTAGGATTTCTTAGCAATGTCGTGGACTGACTACGTACTAAGTATATCTGACGTAGCTCAGCCAACGTAGTAAATATCAGGAGCGATACGGTAGGTTTTCTTAGCAATGCAATGTCGTGGACTGACTACGTACCAAGTATATCTGTCGTAGTTCAGCCACGTACTAAATACAAGGAACGGTAGGTATCCTGATAATGTCGTGGGCTGATAACGTACCAAGTATGTCTGTCGTAGTTCAGCCAACGTACTAAATATCAGGTGCGGTACGGTAGGATTTCTTAGCAATGTCGTGAACTGACTACGTACCAAGTATATCTGTCGTAGTTCAGCCGCGTACTAAATACAAGGAACGGTAGGTATCCTGATAATGTCGTGGGCTGATAACGTACCAAGTATGTCTGTCGTAGCTCAGCCAACGTACTAAATATCAGGAGCGGTACGGTAGGATTTCTTAGCAATGTCGTGGACTGACTACGTACTAAGTATATCTGTCGTAGATCAGCCGCGTACTAAATACTAGGAACGGTAGGTATCCTGATAATGTCGTGGACTGACTAAGTTTATCTGTCGTAGTTCAGCCGCGTACTAAATACTAGGAACAGTAGGTATCCTAATAATGTCGTGGACTGACTACGTACCAAGTATGTCTGTCGTAGCTCAGCCAAGGTACCTAATATCAGGATCGGTACTGTAGGGTTTCTTAGCAATGTCGTGGACTGACTACGTACCAAATATATCTGTCGTAGTTCAGCCGCGTACCAAATACTAAGAACGGTAGGTATAAAGAAAGAAAAGTCGTAAGTACTTCATCACTTACCAGTATTCCTCTTCGATGTTCTCCGTCTGAGTTCACCAAACTAACTGACTGACTAGCAAATTCAATTCTGCTTTTATACTATTTTGAGGATTTCTTAGCAATGTCGTGGACTGACTACGTACCAAGTATATTTGTCGTAGTTCAGCCGCGTACTAAGTGCTTAGAACGGTTGGTATCCTAATAATGTCGTGAGCTGACTAAGTTTATCTGTCGTAGTTCAGCCGCGTACTAAATACTAGGAACGGTGGATATCCTGATAATGTCGTGGACTGACTACGTACCAAGTATGTCTGTCGTAGCTCAGCCAAGGTACTTAATATCAGGATCGGTACTGTAGGGTTTTTTAGCAATGTCGTGGACTGACTTCGTATCAAATATATCTGTCGTAGTTCAGCCGTGTACCAAATACTAAGAACGGTAGGTATAAACAATGAAAAGTCATAAGTACTATACCACTCACCAGTATTGCTCTTCGATGTTCTCCGTCTGAGTTCACCAACCTAACTGACTCACTAGCAAATTCAGTTCTGCTTTTATACTATTTTGAGGATTTCTTAGCAATGTCGTGGACTGACTACGTGTTAAGTATATCTGACGTAGCTCAGCCAACGTAATACATATCAGGAGCGATACGGTAGGTTTTCTTAGCAATGCAATGTCGTGGACTGACTTCGTACCAAGTATATCTGTCGTAGTTCATCCGCGTACTAAATACAAGGAACGGTAGATATCCTAATAATGTCGTGGGCTGACTACGTATCAAGTATGTCTGTCGTAGCTCAGCCAACGTACTAAATATCAGGAGCGGCACGGTAGGATTTCTTAGCAATGTCGTGGACTGACTACGTACTAAGTATATCTGTCGTAGTTCAGCCGCGTACTAAATACAAAGAACGGTAGGTATCCTGATAATGTCGTGGGCTGATATCGTACCAAGTATGTCTGTCGTAGCTCAGCCAACTTACTAAATATCAGGAGCGGTACGGTAGGATTTCTTAGCAATGTCGTGGACTGTCTACGTACTAAGTATATCTGTCGTAGCTCAGCCAACGTACTAAATATCAGGAGCGGTACGGTAGGATTTCTTAGCAATGTCGTGGACTGACTACGTACTAAGTATATCTGTCGTAGATCAGCCGCGTACTAAATACTAGGAACGGTAGGTATCCTGATAATGTCGTGGACTGACTAAGTTTATCTGTCGTAGTTCAGCCGCGTACTAAATACAAGGAACGGTAGGTATCCTGATAATGTCGTGGGCTGATAACGTACCAAGTATGTCTGTCGTAGTTCAGCCAACGTACTAAATATCAGGTGCGGTACGGTAGGATTTCTTAGCAATGTCGTGAACTGACTACGTACCAAGTATATCTGTCGTAGTTCAGCCGCGTACTAAATACAAGGAACGGTAGGTATCCTGATAATGTCGTGGGCTGATAACGTACCAAGTATGTCTGTCGTAGCTCAGCCAACGTACTAAATATCAGGAGCGGTACGGTAGGATTTCTTAGCAATGTCGTGGACTGACTACGTACTAAGTATATCTGTCGTAGATCAGCCGCGTACTAAATACTAGGAACGGTAGGTATCCTGATAATGTCGTGGACTGACTAAGTTTATCTGTCGTAGTTCAGCCGCGTACTAAATACTAGGAACAGTAGGTATCCTAATAATGTCGTGGACTGACTACGTACCAAGTATGTCTGTCGTAGCTCAGCCAAGGTACCTAATATCAGGATCGGTACTGTAGGGTTTCTTAGCAATGTCGTGGACTGACTACGTACCAAATATATCTGTCGTAGTTCAGCCGCGTACCAAATACTAAGAACGGTAGGTATAAAGAAAGAAAAGTCGTAAGTACTATACCACTCACCAGTATTGCTCTTCGATGTTCTCCGTCTGAGTTCACCAACCTAACTGACTCACTAGCAAATTCAGTTCTGCTTTTATACTATTTTGAGGACTTCTTAGCAATGTCGTGGACTGACTACGTACTAAGTATATCTGTCGTAGATCAGCCGCGTTCTAAATACTAGGAACGGTAGGTATCCTGATAATGTCGTGGACTGACTAAGTTTATCTGTCGTAGTTCAGCCGCGTACTAAATACTAGGAACGGTAGGTATCCTAATAATGTCGTGGACTGACTACGTACCAAGTATGTCTGTCGTAGCTCAGCCAAGGTACCTAATATCAGGATCGGTACTGTAGGGTTTCTTAGCAATGTCGTGGACTGACTACGTACCAAATATATCTGTCGTAGTTCAGCCGTGTACCAAATACTAAGAACGGTAGGTATAAAGAAAGAAAAGTCCTAAGTACTCCACCACTTACCAGTATTCCTCTTCGATGTTCTCCGTCTGAGTTCATCAAACTAACTGACTGACTAGCAAATTCAATTCTGCTTTTATACTATTTTGAGGATTTCTCAGCAATGTCGTGGACTGACTACGTACCAAGTATGTCTGTTGTATCTCAACCAACGTACTAAATATCAGGAGCGGTACGGTAGGTTTTCCTAGCAATGCAATGTCGTGGACTGACTACGTACCAAGTATATCTGTCGTAGTTCAGTCGCGTACTAAATACAAGGAACGGTAGGTATCCTGAAAATGTCGTGGGCTTATAACGTACCAAGTATGTCTGTCGTAGCTCAGCCAACGTACTAAATATCAGGACCGATACGGTAGGATTTCTTAGCAATGTCGTGGACTGACTACGTACTAAGTATATCTGACGTATCTAAGCCAACGTGCTAAACATCAGGATATCAGGAGCCGTACGGTTGGATTTCTTAGCAATGTCGTGGACTGACTACGTTCTAAGTGTATCTGCCGTTCAGCCGCGTACTCAAGACTAGGAACGGTAGGTATCCTGATAATGTGGACTGACTAAGTTTATTTGTCGTAGTTCAGCCGCGTACTAAATTCTAGGAACGGTAGGTATCCTGATAATGTCGTGGACTGACTACGTACCAAGTATGTCTGTCGTAGCTCAGCCAAGGTACTTAATATCAGGATCGGAACTGTAGGGTTTCTTAGCAATGTCGTGGACTGACTACGTACAAAATATATCTGTCGTAGTTCAGCCGCGTACAAAATTATAAGAACGGTAGGTATAAAAAAAGAAAAGTCGTAAGTACTTTACCACTTACCAGTATTCCTCTTCCATGTTCTCCGTCTGAGTTCATCAAACTAACTGACTGACTAGCAAATTCAATTCTGCTTTTATACTATTTTGAGGATTTCTCAGCAATGTCGTGGACTGACTACGTACCAAGTATGTCTGTTGTATCTCAACCAACGTACTAAATATCAGGAGCGGTACGGTAGGTTTTCTTAGCAATGCAATGTCGTGGACTGACTACGTACCAAGTATATCTGTCGTAGTTCAGTCGCGTACTAAATACAAGGAACGGTAGGTATCCTGAAAATGTCGTGGGCTTATAACGTACCAAGTATGTCTGTCGTAGCTCAGCCAACGTACTAAATATCAGGAGCGATACGGTAGGATTTCTTAGCAATGTCGTGGACTGACTACGTACTAAGTATAGCTGTCGTAGTTCAGCCGCGTACTAAATACAAGGAACGGTAGGTATCCTGATAATGTCGTGGGCTGATAACGTATCAAGTATGTCTGTCGTAGCTCAGCCAACTTACTAAATATCTGGAGCGGTACGGTAGGATTTCTTAGCAATGTCGTGGACTGACTACGTACCAAGTATAACTGTCGTAGTTCAGCCGCGTACTAAATGCTAGGAACGGTGGGTATCTTAATAATGTCGTGAGCTTACTACGTACCAAGTATATCTGTCGTAGCTCAGCCAACGTGCTAAATATCAGGATATCAGGAGCGGTACGGTAGGATTTCTTAGAAATGTCGTGGACTGACTACGTTCTAAGTATATCTGTCGTAGTTCAGCCGCGTACTAAATACTAGGAACGTTGGCTATCCTGATAATGTCGTGGACTGACTACGTACCAAGTATGTCTGTCGTAGCTCAGCCAACGTACTAAATATCTGGAGCGGTACGGTAGGATTTCTTAGCAATGTCGTGGACTGTCTACGTACCAAGTATATCTGTCGTAGTTCAGCCGCGTACCAAATACTAAGAATGGTAGGTATACAGAAAGAAAATTTGTAAGTACTTTACCACTTGCCAGTATTCCTCTTCGATGTTCATAAAATAAACAAGACTATGGATACAAAACAGATTGCACTCAGCGCATTCATAGATATCGAGGGAGCGTTTGACAACACCTCGTTCACGTCAATTGAGAGGGCGGCCACAAATAAAGGTTGCGAACCTTCAACAACCAAGTGGATTAAAGCTATGCTAAATCAAAGAGAAATCGAGACTACGGTAGGGGATATATCTATGACTGTTAAAGCCATCAAAGGATGCCCACAAGGGGGGGTACTATCACCTTTGTTATGGTCTATTGTCATTGATGATCTTCTATACGCACTTGACTCTCTAGGATTTGAAGCACAGGGTTACGCAGATGACCTGGTGATAATAGCTAGGGGCATGAATGACGCAACAATCTCCATGCAACTACAACGTGCACTAGTAACTATAAACAACTGGTGCAGTAAGGAAGGGCTAACAATTAACCCTAAAAAAAATTTTATAGTTCCTTTTACAAGAAGAAGGAAACTCAACCTGAAAACACCTTCTCTTAAAGGAACACAAATTCAATTTTCAAGTGAGGTCAAATATTTAGAAGTCATCCTGGATAGCAAGCTCACTTGGAACAAACACATTAATAATTCCATACAAAGAGCCATACTAGCTCTATGGAATTGCAACAGACTCCTTGGCAAAACATGGGGACTAAGACCAAAAATGGTACAGTGGACTTATACAGCCATCATAAGACCCATACTTACATATGCTTCAGCCATATGGTGGCCAAAGACAAATCAAATAACGGTTCAAAATAGACTCAACAAAATACAGAGACTAGCTTGTCTTAGTATTACAGGAGCTCTAAGGACCACCTCAACGGCGGCAATGGAAGCCATGCTCAACCTGCCACCTCTTAATATACAAATTAAGAAAGAGGCACTAAATTGGGCTTTAAAATTTCAAAGAAAAAGAGATCTAAAACAGGGTGGTCTCACTTATAATCTTAAAATTCTTGACGAATTTAAGAATTATCAAATCAGCCAAGTGACTGACGATATAGAAACGGTATACGACTTTGAAAAGCCGTTCAAAGTACTGTTTCCAGATCGGGAATCCTGGCGTGACAACAAAATAACCTTTGATAAAGGTGCGTCTGAGTGGTACACAGATGGTTCAAAAACTGAATTGGGGGTCGGAGCAGGGGTAGCGGTCCCAAAAAGAAGCCTATATAAATCCCTGGGAAAATATCCATCAGTTTTTCAAGCTGAAATTATGGCTATAGATATGTGTGCTACTGAATGCCTTAAAAAAGGCTTCAACAAAGCCACAGTCTACATAATTTCAGACAGCCAAGCAGCACTCAAGGCCATCAACTCATACAAAATTGTATCTGGATTGGTTTTGGAGTGCTTAAGAACTGTCAAATCTTTAGCTAGGAACAACAAAGTATATCTAATGTGGATTCCGGGACATGAAGGATTCAAGGGCAATGAGCTGGCAGACTCCCTAGCAAAAAAAGGTGCCAACTCCAACTTCCTTGGACCAGAACCCTTCTGCGGGTTGCCCAAAAGCCACACAAGAAATAACATAAAAAAAATGGGAAATGGAAAACTGCATCTCCCGATGGAAGAAAACTCCTGGAAATCTACAAGCAAAGGAATTCATCTTACCTTCGGCGAGTATTTCCAGAAAACTACTCAACCTCAGTAGGAAAGAGCTAAGAATCATTACGGGTCTCTTAACTGGACACTGTCCTCTAAATTACCATCTAAGTAGGATATGACTACAGGAGGAAGACAAGTGCAGATTCTGCAAGGAGGCCAAAGAAACCTCAAAACACATTCTGTGTGAATGCGAGGCGTTGGCCTCTAAAAGACTGTGCCACATGCAATTTATTTTCAGAATGTTAAATCTTACAATGCCGGAATATTAACAGCATTATCAAATCGAATTGGGGATGTTGCTTTTTTATTAGCAATTGCTTGAATATTAAATTACGGTAGATGAAATTATGTATTTTATCTTGATTTTATAACTAATGATTTTGATATAGTAGTGGTGGGAAGACTTATTATATTAGCAGCTATAACTAAGAGAGCCCAGATTCCTTTCTCTTCTTGATTACCAGCAGCTATAGCTGCTCCAACCCCAGTTTCTGCTTTAGTTCATTCTTCTACATTGGTGACTGCAGGGGTTTATTTATTAATTCGTTTTAATATTTTAATTGCCAATACTTGAATAGGGTCATTTTCATTATTAGTTTCTGGGTTAACTATATTTATGGCTGGTTTAGGGGCTAATTATGAATTTGATTTAAAGAAGATTATTGCTCTTTCTACTTTAAGTCAGTTAGGTTTAATAATGAGAATTTTGTCAATAGGTTATTATAAGTTAGCTTTTTTTCATTTATTAACCCATGCATTATTTAAGGCTTTATTATTTATGTGTGCAGGGGCTATTATTCATAATATAAATAATTCTCAAGATATTCGTACTATGGGTACTTTGGGTATAAATATACCTCTGACTACATCTTGTTTAAATGTAGCTAATTTAGCTTTATGTGGTATGCCTTTTTTAGCAGGATTTTATTCTAAGGATTTAATTTTAGAAGTTGTAGCTATATCTTATATTAATATTTTTAGTTTTTTTTTATATTTTTTTTCTACAGGATTAACAGTGTGTTATTCTTTACGGTTAGTTTATTATTCAATAACAGGAGAATTAAATTGTGGTTCTTTGAATATACTTAATGATGAAGGTTGAGTTATATTACGGGGAATAATAGGGTTGTTAATTATAAGAATTATTGGAGGTAGAATGCTTAGATGATTAATATTTCCTACTCCTTATATAATTTGTTTACCTTATTATCTTAAGTTTTTAACTTTATTTGTCTGTATTGTAGGGGGTTTTATAGGGTATATAATTTCCAATGTTGGATTATATTTTTCTAATAAATCATTAGTTACTTATAATTATAGAATATTTTTTGGCAGAATGTGATTTATGCCTTATATTTCTACTTATGGAATTATTATAAATCCATTAAAGATTGGTAATATAGTAGTAAAATCATTTGATCAGGGATGATCAGAATTTTTTGGTGGTCAAATAATCTATTATAAATTAGTTAGATATTCTCGAGTTGTTCAGGTTATTCAAAATAATAGATTAAAAATTTATTTACTTGTATTTGTGTTATGAATTTTTATTTTATTAGGGTTGATTATTGTATTATATTCAAATAGCTTATATTTAAGAGTATAGCACTGAAGATGCTAGGGAGATAATTATTATCTTTGAATAATTTAGTTAATTAAATTTAGTAATATTTATAAAAGTAAGTTACTTTATTTTTACAGTGAAAATGTAAGGTTTTATTTTAAACTATATAAATAGAAGTATAAATGGAATTTAACCATTAAAGTAAAAAGTTAGCAGCTTTTCCTTGATCATCATACTTCCTTAACTGGAGATAAATCTCAATAATATCATTAACAGTGATATGCCTCTTTTTGGCTTCAATTAATATTAAGAATAAGGGTTGGTTTAACCTAAGACTAGGTCGAAACTAGTTGCAATTTATCGCTTCATATTCTAAGGTAGATTGAATATATCAATACTTTTTGAATGCAAATCAAATGTTATAATTAACTACAACCCTAAAAATGGGGGGGGGGGGGGGGGGGGTTAATATTAAGAATTTCATTCTAAGGCTCCTTGCTTTCATTCGTGGTAAAGACCAATTAATAAAATTGAAATGAAATACGTTCTTGTTAGGGTTCAGAATATTAAACTGGAAGATTGAACTACTATAATTATTGGTAGAATTAGGGCAATTTCTACCAAAAGCTCATGTTGAGGCTCCAGTATCAGGTTCAATAATTTTAGCAGGAGTGCTTTTAAAGTTGGGAGGCTATGGGTTATTACGTGTTTATACATATGTTTTTAAGTTATTTAGGGATAAAATTCAATTATATCTGAATTGTTATTAGTTTAGTTGGAGGTGTTTTAGTGAGTTTGGTATGTTTACGGCAAACAGACTTAAAGGCATTAATTGCTTATTCTTCTGTAGCTCATATAGGGATTGTTCTTAGAGGGCTAATAACTATAACTTATTGAGAGTTTTGTGGTTCCTATAGACTGATAATTGCTCACGGATTATGTTCATCTGGTCTATTTTGTTTAGCTAATATTTCTTATGAGCGATTAGGTAGTCGAAGATTATTAATTAATAAGGGATTATTGAATTTTATACCAAGTTTGACTTTATGATGATTTTTATTAAGATCTGCAAATATAGCCGCTCCTCCTACTTTGAATTTATTAGGAGAAATTAGTTTATCAAATAGAATTGTAGGCTGATCTTGAATAAGAATATTTATATTGGCTTTATTGTCCTTTTTTAGAGCTAGATGTACTTTATATTTATATGCTTATAGTCAACATGGCAAGGTATATTCTGGTCTTTATTCAAGATCTAGAGGAGTTATTCGTGAATATTTATTATTATTTTTGCATTGATTTCCTTTAAATTTATTGATTATTAAGAGTGATATATGTCTATTGTGATTGTGTTAAAGTAGTTTAATAAAAACATTGATTTGTGGTATCAAAAATATAGAATTATTTATCTTTGACTGTGAAATATATTAGAATTTGTCAGATTAGATTTTTAGCTCTTTTTTTTACAAGATTAAGTTTATTTTTTATTTCATTAAATTATTTAATGTTGGATTATACTTTATTTATTGAGTGGGAGGTGGTATCTCTAAATAGAAATATAATTGTTATGACTTTTTTATTTGATTGAATAACTTTTATATTTATATCTTTTGTTTTATTGATTTCTTCTTTAGTTATTTATTATAGTAAGGAATATATAGGAGGGGATTTAAATATTAATCGTTTTATTATATTAGTTTTAATATTTGTGCTGTCAATAATATTACTTATTATTAGCCCTAATCTAATTTCAATTCTATTGGGATGAGATGGATTAGGTTTAGTTTCTTATTGTGCACCTTCTAATGGAATATTAGGATTTATCAATAGCCTGAATCTATAAGAAGCACGGGCTGCACAAAAGATCAATATTGCTCGAAGTGCAATGATAGCCCATACTCTATCTATCTATCTATCACCAAGCTAACTGACTGACTAACAAATTCAATTCTGCTTTTATACTATTTTGAGGATTTCTTAGCAATGTCGTGGACTGACTACGTACCAAGTATGTCTGTCGTAGTTCAGCCGCGTATTAAATACTAGGAACGGGACGGTAGGATTTCTTAGCAATGTCGTGGACTGACTACGTACCAAGTATATCTGTCGTAGTTCAGCCGCGTACCAAATACTAAGAACGGTAGGTATAAAGAAAGAAAAGTCCTAAGTATTTTACCACTTACCAGTATTCCTCTTCGATGTTCTCCGTCTGAGTTCACCAAGCTAACTGACTGACTAGCAAATTCAATTCTGCTTTTACACTATTTTTAAGACTTTTTAGCAATGTCGTGGACTGACAACGTACCAAGTATTTCTGTCGATGCTCAGTCAACGTACTAAATGTCAGGAGCGGTACGGTAGGGTATCATAGCAATGTCGTGGACTGACTACGTGCCAAGTATGTCTGTCGTAGTTCAGCCGCGTACCAAATACTAAGAACGGTAGGTATAAAGAAAGAAAAGTCCTAAGTACTTCACCACTTACCAGTATTCCTCTTCGATGTTCTTCGTCTGAGTTGACCATGCTAACTGACTGACTGGTATGGATCCTTTTTGTGAATCGTGACTTTTTGATTTCCATGATCTGGACAATTTTTGTCATTTTTTGTTTTTTTTTTCTACAAAATTTAGCATTTCATTTGGTCTGTTTTTCTTAACGACTTGATCGTTTATTGACATTATCAGTTTTCTTTTTCTTCAACTTGATTGAGATCCAGTATCTGAGGCACAGAGAATACACCGTACGCTAGTTGGCTGTTGTAACTAAATAGAATTATACTTATTTGACATTGGTGGAGCTCTGATGTCTGTTACTTGTCAAGAACGTCTGGACCATGTAATTTTTAAGAATGTCACTTACTTGAAACACTAAAACGCGGGGTCACCAATTTCTAATTTCTAATTGACAATTAAAGCCAATAAAAGGATGCTCTTAATGAGGGGTTTTATTACCTTTACTATGTTGTATGGTCATTGATGACCTCCTATACAAGCTTGAGTCTCTAGAATTCAAAGCACAAGGGTACGCAGATGACCTAATAATAACAATTAGAGGCATAGATGGTGGAGTAATCTCTATGCAACTACAACGCGCTTTAACCTTCATTAACAAATGCGTACCTTTTACAAAAAAAAAAAGGAGAACCAACCTAAGAGAATCTTTTTTAAAAGGCATACAGATAAATTTTTCAAGTGAAGTCAAATATCTAGAAGTTAATACTTGATAGCAAACTCATTTGGCAACAAACAAATAAACAACTTCATTATGAAGCCACCCCTTGCTTTATGAAGTTGTAACAGACTTCTCTTTGGGACAAGACATGATGACTAAAACCAAAAATGATTTATTAGTCATATACGGCCATCATAAGACCAATGGACTCATTCTTTTTTCAAACTGTTTTCGTCATTTGCTTCTTAATTCTGAAATTTATATTCTATTTTTCTTTAGAATTTATGAAAGTTTTAAGGAATCATGAAATCTTTAAAGAAATTCAATAATTGTTAATTTTAATTTAAAAAAAAAATAATTAGGCTTCAAATTTTTTATTTTTTTATTTTTTTAACAAAATTTTTTTTTTTATTATAATTTTTACCCACCATGAAAAAATATATTGTACCGAAATTTTACTTACACTATATACACATACATATTATTATAAAAAAGCAACATTAAAATTTGTATACTATAACAATTTAGTTTTAAAAAATATAAAATTAAAATTTTTTTTTTAATTTTTTTTATTCTATACTAAACATATATTTTTTTTTGTTTGTTTTTCTTTCCTATATTGAATCTCATGTTATAACAACCAAAATAACAGATTATATGATACTATTGTGTGTATCCATGATACAAAATGTTTTTTTCTGTTTTTTTTTTTTTAATTTTCAGGTCAATGATATAAACCCCACTTTGGGTCTATTGTTTTTTTTTTCGTTTATTTTTTAAAAAGAAAAAGAAAGAAAGAAAAAACAATGTTCAACAAAACAGAAGTAAGGCATTTTTTTTTTTTGAGAACATTTAAATTACCCGTATCAGTCAATATAAGCTTATTTTTGCAATATTGATCAACATTATTTTTAACCATTTTTTTTTTTGAAAATAAGCCAAATACTTTATCTTATTTTCAAAAAATAAAAAATTTAAAAAAAAATTACTTTTACACAGCAAATCTAATTTAAATCTACAATATAACATTTTACATACATATTTTGATCAAAGGTAATATATTCTACATAAAATTTATTCTCTTGTTTAAAAAAAAAAAATAAATAAATAAAAAAAATACAAATAAATATATGTATATACCATCAATCAAAAACTATTTCATGCGATCATATTAAACTTTATTTTATTTATTGTTTTTTTTTATTGAATGTTCCTATTTTACAAATTTGAAATTCAAAAATTTCTTTTCCAATAATTTTGAAAAAAAAAAAAATATATACATATAAATATACAGTAGAACCCGCTTAAATGCACCTCAATGGGACACGAAAAAAAAATGTGTATTTATCCAAGTATTGTATTTATGATGAGTTCGCATAAGTGCACATTTTGTGGTCTTATACGAGTTCCGTATAAAAATGAAAAATAGAAAAATATTTCACAAACTGAATTACATAAAATTTTTAGTTTAGACACCGGTAATTTATAAGAATAAAATGTCAGTTTTGACATTAATGTCATTTTACTTGATTTAGGGATTTTTTTTTTTTTTTTTTTTGATTTTAGGAGAAATTCAAAAACATCAAATGATCGTCAATTGCAAGTATTCAATTTCATGGTTTAGTACGCTGAATTTTTCGCAAATAACGATCATTTGATGTTTTTAAATTCTACATTTCTTATAACTGTCACTTATGCGAGCAGAAATGCACATAATGCATTTATATTTTACACGGGACATAATTTTGTTCTGCAATTATGCGAGGTGTATTTAAGTGGGTCGTACTGTATATATAATGGACAAATAATAATATAATAAAAAAAAAAAAAATTAATTTTGAACTCAAAATATGTAATAATTATAATAATTAACAAATTATTTTTGTCATCAATCACTAAACCCTTTTTCATCTTGTTCTAGATAATATATATTATGTTTACCACCACACGAAAAAAAAAAAATAATAAAATTATGTTAATCATTGCCGGATTAAGCCAACGCGGGGCCGGTAGCAAATGACGAATTTTTCTAACGAGCAAAAAAAAAAAAGGTCAATTTGCTCTTTATGTCCGTAGAAGCGCGGGGCCCGTGTAGCATTTGCTACTTCTGTTATATGGTTAATCCGGCCCTGATTTTAATAATAAAAAGCCTTCACGTTTTAAAATAATATGGAACATTTTGTTTTTGTTTTCTTGATTTTGATTAAGAAAGAGGTTCGATAGCAATAGAATAAAACATTAAAAATCATACTATATAAGATTATTATAACTGAAATTATTTTAGTTGAAAGTTCATTGCACATGTTTTACAAGTTGTATTGATGTGCGCATGCCGACGTATAGTACAATACGAAACTTCAACTCTTTTGATTCAAGCTATAACTAGATATTTTACATATGAAATTTACATACAATTTATTATCATTTAATTTGATAAAAATACAAAATATCATGAAAGATGAAAGATACAAAAGCTCCATATTTACTATATATTTAGAATTATAATTATCTTTCATCATTATATATATTAAATTCATATTTTTGTACAAAGATATTTGAAAAGAATATAAACCATTCAAATTGACAGAATCGTTGTTTATAAAGCAAAAAAAAAAAAATTTAAACGAATTTTTTGAGACAAACAAGTTCTTTTATTAGATATTTTTACAGTTAAAGCATAGTGTACTAAGCTCACGCGGGAATTCTGTTTCCTATTTTTACTACATATTTATTTCTACATGGAAAAATTTTATGTAGAATTATGTAGGAATTTTTTTGCAAGTAAAACAGTGAATTTCAAAATTGAAGGAACAACAATCAAAAACAGAATTCAGTATTTAATTTATATTTTTCAAATTGTTCACAACACACTAATACTCACGAAATTATATAAATGGCTGCCGGCTACAAGAATGGTAAAATCAAAAAATTTGCCAAAAATAAAGAAGGCAAACTGTAATTTTAAATATTTATCAACTGTCAAATTTACCACACGATCTGTACATTTACTTTGTTCAATATAAATGTAAAATTAGTGGAAACAAAACAATTTAAATTCAAATTTCCGTCTCGAAATCAGTATTCCAAAAACAAAAAATGAACAAAAAAAAAATTTCTTGACGGAATTTAATCACCTTTTTTTGCCATATTTGTACATGGGAAATATGAAACTGAATTCCGTGTAAGTAATATGCTTAAGTTAAAAAAAAATTAATTGTTTTGAATAAATTATTGACAACAGTTATTGAAATATGTTATAAAATAAAACCAAAAAAAAATTGACGTAATCTTGCGCATGTCTTACATGTCGTATAGTGATCTTCTTGTGTATACATATACGAAAGAAGAAACCTCTGTTACTTTAGAATTTTTACAACCAACATGCATGTGTATAAGTATCTTTTCTTCTGCGCATATTTTTCTAATATATGTATGTAATACGATTCCTCAACTTTTTTGGTTCAATATACATCTAAACACCACATTTTTTTTCTTCTTTTTTATATGTATATATCGGTGTTATCAAAAATACAGCTTAAAATCTTTATACACTGAATTGTGTATCACTGCAATATCCACTTGCATTTTCGAAAACACCGTATATTATATAATGAAAAGTCACATTAGGAAAATAATTTTACGTTTTCTACATTTTTAATTTGTGTATAATATTTTTGAAAAAGTTAATTATTGAAATATGTCACGATGTAAGGAGAGGGTTTTTTTTATGCAATAGAATGCATTTAGAATGAATAATGAACATTTATTGTTTATCAATTAAGCAGCAGTAGCACATGTCTTTTTTATTTATGTATTCTCTTTAAAAAATAAATACAATCTTTCAATACTGAAACCAATTAATTTACGAATTTTATTTGTTGTATTAATGTTGTTGTACTTTGATTAATTTCGTAATTTTAATATTTAAATTGAGTAGCTTTTTGAATAACTTTTTTTTTTTTTTTTTTTTTTGTATTTAAATACAAATTGTTATAATTACAAAGAATACATTTCTAAATAATTATTATGCATGGAATGTCTTGTATTTAATTTTACTAAAATAAGAAAAATATATTTGACATTATTTTTATATTATTCATTTATTCGTGTAAATATAGGTAAATAGCGTGTAAACATATGTATGTATGTATTTGAATAGAAATAACATGTGAATTTAAATTATGTGTATTTTAAATAGCTGAATGTAAGTAAATTAATTTAAATTTTAAAATGAAATCACATATTAGAATTGAATCGCTTTTAAATACATAACGAATATTTATTTTACAATATATAAAACTCTTATGTATCTTTTATTTGGTTTGCAAAAGGAAAAAAAAACAAAACAAATCAAATGTTTATTTAACATTGACTTTTATTTTTAAAAAATTTGAAATTTAACTGAAAATATGACGTCAAAATGATAACCAATTAATTATTTATCGATTTTGCGATTTGATTCGACCTTACATAAATTAACAAAATATTTGACGTCAAATTTTTTTATCGAAATTTGATCGATCGAACTATGGATTGCTGTTCATAACAGCATCCAGTATCATGTGAAAATAATGTAACATTCCAGAAATTATACATACATACATTTATGTGATATTAATAAATCAGGGGTACGAACCAGTTGTTATAACGATAGTGTGAAAGTATTAAAATCGTGAAACTAAAATTATTTTAGATGATTCTTATTTTATACCAAATTGGCAAAAAAAAAAAAAATATACCGTTATTGTTACAATCAGCACAAAATAACCGGTTTAATCACCTAATGTGCACATATAGTGTAAGATTGTAATTATTTTCATACTTTTTAAACAGAATATCTCACTCAACCTCTATTAACTGTTTATTTATACACTGATCACAGTACATTTCATTTATTCATACATATTACGATTATATTACGATTTTGAAACCATTATTCAATGATAAATAAGTTATACAATAAATTAAATATAGTTAACGAAATAATAATATGAATTTATGTTAGCTAGCGGCTCTGAATGTGCCAATAAAATGTGGTGTTTTTTTTATGAAAATTTCTTTTTGTGTGTCAAAATTTAAATAATTCAATATTAATTTTTAACTGTTATATATATATTTTATTTTATTCTTTTTAAATTGAAATCTGTTGTTAGTCTCGTTTTTTTTTTCTTTTTTTTTGGCAAGAGAACAAGAAAATTAAAATAAAGTAGGTAATTCTCTGTCAATTAGATAATAAAATATTACTCCAAGTGAACGTTTGGATAATAAAACAAAATGCTTTTTTTTTAAAAAAAAAAAAACGAACAGAATAAGGCTGCACGCAGACAGAAAGCGGAGCTGAGCTGAACTGAACTTGTAAGTTGTAAGTACCGAATGAGTGAAATTAAGTGAATTAATTCTTCCATTCTACATTTTACTTTTTTACAATTAGCAACTCTGAATCTGCTGATCAAAACAAACAACAAGCAATTGCAAAAATCAGCAGCCGAAAGTTCAGCGCCGATAAGTTCAACTACGCGTTTGGTGTGCGTATTGTTTGTTTCTTTTCTTTCTAAGCTGATAAGTTCAGAGTTCAGTTCAGTTCAGCTCTGCTTTCTGTCTGCGCGTAACCTAAGATATGTAATTATGTGCTTAAAATTAATTTTTATACAATAAAAATAATAATCTACGACTGTTATAAAACTTTTTTTTTTCTTTTCTATTTATGTATTTTATTTTTTTAGTTTATGATTTATATACAACATTTTTTTTCCGCTTATATGGGAAAAGTATGAAATAAGATGAAACCGTATAAAGATTTGATTTTTATAAAAATTATCTACATTTTATTAATATTTGAAATAAAAAGAAAAATTACAATTTTAGGATTGATTTACCATTCCATTTTTTTTTTTCAAAATTCTCAAGTTCTTTCTAATGAGCGATTCTCTGGAAAGTGAAACTAGCACATAATTATTTTATTACCCTGATTTTCACGTATTTTTTTTTATAACTCTTATTACAGTAGTTATTCTTTATTATCAATAGAGAAAATTTTGAAGATTTGAAGAATCCTAAAAAAAAAAAATTATTAACAGACCTTCTAAATATCTCGCCCGCATCGCCTAACAAATTTCCCATGCACTACATCTAATAAATAATTAGATTTTTAGGCGACCGAAAGTTAAAAAGTTATTAAAAAGTTCGTAAGATTTTTCAAATAATAAATATCAAAAACTATTATGGAAAATTGTTCAATGGTAAACCTTTTTTTTTTTTTTAAGAGAGTCATAGCTTAAAATTCGTATAATATATCCTGGGAGTCTCACACAGAGAATCGATCTATTTTATAGCTTTTTTTTGTGTGAATTATTTTTACAAAAAATGCCTTTGAATATAATAGTTTTTATTATTATATCATCAGTAGGATAAATCAAACCTTAAGCATAATTTTAATTTACAAGATAAAAAAATATATATGTAGAAGAAATTATTGAAAATAAGATATAGATTATAACAGTATAATAAACATTCATTTAAGAAATATTTACGTATGTGGTAAACAAAACAAGAAATACATTTTTTTCTTTTCTTCTTTTTCTTTTTTTACATTCATTTTATCTCTACTCGCAATAATTAAGAAAAATAATTAAATGAAAAAAGTTGAAAAAAAAAAAAATCTCTATATATTATTTCAATTATTGTGAAAATAAATATTTATAAATTAATGTTGCTGCCAAACCGATAAATAATGGTATTAACCATGATTTATATGATATTTCTTGTTGTGTTGTTTCATTATTCCAATCTGGTTCAGATTTTTCTGGTATAACTTTTCTTTCAGATTCAACTAATTCACCAATTTTTAATTTTGACATCATTTCACGTGCATCAGTACTATGACCAACATCTTCAAATGCTTCTGTAGCATCTTTACCAGCTTGTTCTAATAAAACTTCTTCACCACCAGGATGCTATTGAAAATTTAAAAAAAGAGAAAAATAGAGAAAAACGAAATTATTAAAACAAATTTTAAAGCAGACATATTATTTATTAAGACGAATTTACAGAAACTCATATGAACATAATTATGAGGAGGTATTATTGTAAAAAGGATAAAATAAACTTTGTTTAAAATTAAAATCGAACTGTATAACTTGGAAGGAGTTAACCATTTGTAAAAGGCATTTTGGGAAATAACTCCTTTCCAGTACTACAATAAGTCCTTTTCAGGACTAAAATAACTCCTACCCAGGACTAGAATATGTCCTTTTCAGGAATACAAAGTAATTAACGCAGAGTCAAATAAAACACATAAAAAAAAAACAATTGAATAATTCTTTACAACTTTACCTGATTTTGAAAAAAAAACTGCCCTTAAATTATGATTCATAAATTATGAACGGATAAAGATAATGTAACAAAACAAAAGCCATGTTAGAGTAAATTAAATAAACTTTTATTTAAGCTAGAAAAAATTTAAAAAATAATAAGAGAAATTTTCGAGATATGCGACCTTGAACATAAAAATGACGAATTTTTTTGAAAATTTTTTGACTTTGAGTTGAGTTACAACTTTTAAACCATTTAACATAAAACTTTGTAAAAGACATTTTTTAAAAGGTCTGAAAGTTCTCTTCAAAAATAATTTTCATTTACCTGTCTACATCGAGCAAGCGCGAAAATATGTTGCGATTTGCGAAAAGTGAAACTGGTTACTTTTCGAAAAAAATTGTCTTTGACCTTGAATATCTCGGTAACTATTAAAAATAGACCGCTCCCCCTCACATACGATTTTTTTTCGCTTCTCACCGAGATCTACCACCCTGCTCAGTTTGGCATACGAACTGTAAAACACCCTGTATATCTTAAGAACCATTAACCTGATCTCGTCTTTTTACACAGTTCTTCTTCAAGACAGTATTCTCGACAGTTCGTTGGCCAGGGGATTAGTGCGGTTTCCTAATCTTTCTTCACTTTTTAAACCAAACTGATTTCTATTTAACGAGATGAAGATACTAGCACATATGGTATGTACACAAAAATAAGTTTTTGAAGGATTTAAAATTCAAATACATTGAAAAATTTGTGTATGAACAATATGAATTGAGAAGAAAAAAGGAATACCTGTGTAGAAGTAAAAAAATGTCAAGAATACGGTCGTGAGGAAGAATCGTTTAAAACTACTCTATTTTGAAATGAAATAAAGTGTGTTGTTAAAAAGAAGAAATTCTCTTTGAAATCTATTATTTATCCCCTTTTTTACTTTCATTTTTAAATTCATTTATTTTTAATGTCACATATTTTTAATGTTAAATAAAATATGTATGTATTTTCCAAAAAAAAAAAGTATATTTATTTTCATTCGAAAAAAAAAATTTACATGGGTTAAAATACCCCACTGTAGCTATTTCAGGCAAAAATTAACGTGTACCGTACGGGATAATAAAAAAATTAATAAACGTACAAAAAATGTCATTAGAAATCAGACATTACATACATATTTTTTATTTTATTCATTCAAGCATAATATTAAATGTCCACGTGATTACGATTGTAATAGGTACTTAATTATTTTTTAAAAAAATGCAATTTCATTGCCATAAACAGATAGCAATAGCTGTGATGGCATTTATGACATAACTATAACATAACAATAAAAAAGTTTAATATAATTAAAAAACCATAATATATCTACGTATGTATGTACATACATACAACATACATAATCTTTAGTAAGAAAAAGATTATATATATGTACATATAGACAAAATAATATAAGTTGAGATTAAATTTCTTCAAGCATGTTTTACATGCCGTAGTGATCTTCTTGCGATGCAGTCACAATGATCGCTTAAATTAAAATTGAATTTTAACTGAATTTGAATTAAAATTAAACTTAAATTTGATAAAAATCAATTTTAAACTATGTATCAAGTAATCAAGTTGTCCTTAAATAAATCAGCAATTTACCTGTTTATATGTTATTTCACTAGGATTTTTCAACATTTTCAAATTTGAATTTTTTTATTCAAAGCCAACATGTATTTTTTGTTCAAAACAAAAAAAAAAATTCAAAAGCATAAATTACGACAACAATATAATCAATATTAACCCCTTGCCTTGATGAATCGAGTGACGATTGTCAGAAGTCATCACTTCTCCCACATGTTGTTTCAAGGCAAAGGGGTTAATTTGTTATTCAATTGTGAAAAATTGGAAAATTTTTAACAGAAATCTGGCAAAGCATGATCATCAAAGTAATCATGATGTATGACATGACATAAGTTACTCTTAAAAAATTAACGACTTCAAACTTTATTAAAGAGCTTTGAAATTCAGCTTTAATGAAAAGGCGTTTATTGGTTAATTTAAAAAAAATTAGGCACACAATTTTTTTTTACGTTGCTTATATTATTATTTTATTATGTAAGTATGTAGTATGTGATGAAAGCTATAAAATTTGTCGTACCAGTATTTATATAGTAATGATGATATGAGGAAATATACTTTTGAAAGATGATTTATTTCAATATAAATATTGATGATTAAATTAAAAAGAAAAAAACTCAGATATAACGAAAAGGACCGATAATTTGTTTTAATGTTTTTAAAAGCTTGTAATGGTGGCATAAGAAAGTACCTATGGTAGAAGTGTATGTAAACCATGATATTCTCTGGACTATTTAATGGAAAAAAATTGTGCTAGTAAAAATTTTAATCGTATCTATTTTCGCCGTTAGAGGAGCGTTTAAAATTATGAGTTTTGTGCAAGATCTATCAGCATAAAATCGCCTGTAACTTTTTTTTGCACTCATGTAGGTATATCAAAATATTGTCATGACACAAAACTGTTTATATTGAAACTGATGAAAGTGGTATGTCATCACTTTAAGTGAGGTACACATTATCATTTAAACTGACATAAGCGTCAGTTAAAATGATAATGTGTATAATATGTACCTAACTGATAGAAAAACTGATGCTGACAAAATGATTTCGTGGTTGTTCAGTTTTTTTCATCAGTCGCCGACTGTCAGTTTAAATGATAATGTGTACCTCACTTCAGTTTTGCTCAGCTCAATTATATTCTTCTTGAAAATAGTCTGACTTTGTGTGTCCAAAAAAAAAACATTTAAAAAAAATTAAATTACATATTTGAAAAAATTTCAATAAAAAAAACCCAACATTACGAAACAAATCAAAAATAAATTCAAAATATGTAACACAAAATAACAAATTTACGTAATAATCCGAAACTTCAATGTATATGATACTTTGACACTAAAACAGCTGATAAACTGAAAGTGATGAACTGATGAAGTTAAATTTTTCATCACTTTTTCACTGAAAAGTGATATTTTTTTGTAGCGAACGCTATTGACAATTACAGAAACTGAGTCCTGAAAAAAAAACGTGATTCCTCAGTGAGAAATATCAGAATTATCACTTCATCAGTTTCAATAAAACACAGCTAATGATGAAATTCAACTATGTATATAATAATATACATGTATATAATGTATATACATACCCTATAATTAAAAATACAATAAAATTGCCAAACCAATTGAAAAATGTAAAAGTTTTTTATGTTATAGGAAATTGTTTCTATACTAAAATTATAATAAAAAATAAAAAACCAAACTTTATTTTAATAATAATTAGATTTTTTTTGCTGAATGTATATACATACATATAAATATAATGTCTATACATATATGTATATTCGGGAAAAGAACATAATATAAATAATTGAAGGAAGTAAACATAAAGTTTAAAGATTAATTAATATAGGCACTAAATTGAAATTTATTTTTAAAATATTATGTAGATATTTATTAGCTGAATTATTTTTTATTTTCTTACCTCATTTAAAAAACTAGTCACATTATATATACAATTATGAATTACAATCCAAGCACTTTTATTTGTATTATGTTTTGCGATATCAGATAATGAATATAATTTATCAGACATTATTTTTGTATATATATATTTTTTTTAAATTTTTAAAATAGGTATAAAATTTTAAATATAAATCTTCTTAATATAAATTGAATTTTATAAAATTAAAATACACCTTTTGTTCGTTTAAAATAAGTGATAAAAAAAAAAGTACTTAGTCACTTCGATTGATAACAAGTTTTTTTTAATAGATTTTATAATGTCGTCAGTTGAATATCACTCAACTTACATTTAACAATGAACTGAATGAAATAATATAAAACAAATTTACAAAATCACAAATCAAATTAACTGGAATAGAATTAAAATAATTTATAGTTGTTACAATTTATAACGTAAATATATATGAGAAAAAAATACTAAACTAACACTAGTGTAGAAAATGCAAAATCACTGTCGTGTCGTCGTCTTATATTTAAATGTTGCCAAATTTGATTGTAATATGTATTATTCATATGAATATGATATGATATTTATTATAAATATATTTTTACAGAGCTGTCGTTTGATTCCACCAATCGGAATATTTGATATTTGTAATCTAATCCAGTTTGAAATTTGACCATTCAGTTTCAATATCGGCAAACACAAAAATGTAGTATGTATTTGAATACAAATGACATTTGATACTTTCAAAATTCAAATACCAACTGTCAAAAATCAGTTATCTAGTTGTAGCTGTAGTATGAAGTAGAAAAGTTGCTATACTTTCAGCTTTAGCCACCTCATTACCTCAACTACAACTTCTACTATAGCTACACATTGTGATGCGTCATATGACAACTAAGGTGTTGGACTTTTGACAGCTTGTAGTACGACATGTACTATACATACTACAGCTACACATTGTGTTTTCGTCTTTATAGTTTATAAAAATTTAACTTCTCTAGGAAATTTTGTGTGAAAAACAATGAAGTTCTATCATTCTATGTTTACAGATTTCGACACATACATCCATCTTGGAATTTTAAATTTTTTGACACTTTTTTGCCAGGACTAGACCAGTCTTCTTTCAGCTTCAATAACCGGTTTTTTATCCCCACTTATGGATAAAATGTACTTCAACTCGCCTTCTCTCTGCAAAAAAACCGGTTATTGAAGCTGAAAGAAGACTGACTGGTCTGGTCCAGGCCTTTAGTTGTGATTAAAATTGAATTTACTTTGTTTGAATCGATTCTGAAAGTTTTTAATTCCAATTACACCCCAGTAGCCAATAGCCATACAAGCGTTGTGTGAAATTTTTTGCTGAAATGACTACTGACGTTTAGCGCTAACCATTCCAAAAGATCGAACAATGATACCACTTCTGACAAAATTGATCGTTTGGTGTATATTTGCTTAATTGCAGGAAGATTCACAGTGAAATTAAATTTTGATTGCTTCTGAATCTAGGATATTTAGTTCACCCTTGACTTCTTTATTTTCTAGAGGAAACCTCTCGTAGCCGGACAGGTGCGGTTCCAATCATTTTGTCACTGAGAGGTGTCCGTATATGAGAGGTCATTATTTAAAAAATTAAAGAAAAAGTGTCCGTTGTCCGTTTAAGAGCTGTGTCCGCTTATAGGAGGTAAAAATTGGATATTTTGTACTGAGCCAAACAAGCCAAAAGAATTTGTTCGCTAATAGGAGGTGTCCGTTCATGATAGGTGTCCGTTCATGAGAGGTTTCACTGTAGTTAAATATTTGAAGTATGTTTTATAATTCACACACAGAAAAAATAGTTGCATAATTCCAAATAAAATCATTTTCTAAATTAAGTGATGCTAAGTTGGAGGAAGGATATTTTTGTTGGCCTTCTAATTCGAAAAATAATGAATGATGATAATTTTGGCTCCGTATTAAATACAAAAGAGCTATTTATACTTGGAGTTCTTTTAAAAATGTTGTTAATGGCTTTCTAAAAAAAAAAAGAATAAAAATTATAAGCAAATCTTCGGTGAGTTTTTGAAAAACTACCTATAAAAATCTCGGATACAGGATGTTACATATATTGAAAATTCACTTTTTACAAACACATTTGGATTTTTCAAAGGAAATTTGGGATCTTTTTGAATGAGCAAAGAGAAAGGTTTCACAAAAATATTGGTATAATAGAAAATTGCGGGAGGACTTTAAAAGTACAGGATGACTCATTTTGTAAAAAAAAATTAGCAAACAAAAATTAAAATATCCCATTAAAAATCGAAAATATGATTGGCGTGGTGATATTGGCATATTTTAATTTGTTATAAGGATACTGATAATAAAATGTTCAATTATATTTATCGATAATTGAAATTATCATTTATTGTTATTTTGAAAAGCTAAAAATAAAAAAATTAGGTAGATTGTGTTAAATATATCGGTCAATTGAATTATTATCTCTGATTTTATTTGATATTTAATTAATCAATAAAAAAAAAGTATGTATTTACTTTATAAAAGTTATCAAAATTTCATCTTAGAAGATAAGATAATAGAAAAGAAAAAAAAAGAAAAGAAAAAAAACAAATTTGCAATATGTGTTGGAATTTTTTTTGTAAAGAAAGAGACATGGAAAAAATAACGTATAATCAATATATGTTTTTCAAAATTTCGTCCATTGTAAAAGGGAAAAATATGTATAACGTATTATAAAATTAATGTTATTCAGCCAAATTACACCAGGTAGTAATGCGCTACTTGTAACAATTTTTTTCCAACTTGGTATAATAAGAATAGTCTAAAATAATTTTAGCTGACGGTTGTAATACACTCACAATCGTTACAACTTGGTCGTGCCACCATCAGATGTATTTTGAGCAGTTGTAAAAACCGGTTTTAAACTAGTTTGCGACGGTTGTAATGCTACTTGGTCTGTACTTGGTGATTGTTATTACTTTTTAAAAGGAAAAGGCAATTATGATATTAAAATTCAATGTATTAATTTGAATATAAAAAAAGGAATGTGCCGGATTAAGCCAGTGTGAGGCCGGTAGCAAATATTATTTTTACGGCTGTTAACTCACTGTTTTCATAACTCATTGAAAACAAAAAAAAAAGGTCAATTTCGCTGACAAATATTCTAACGAGCAAAAAAAAAATAAAAAAAGGTCAATTTGTTCTGTATGCACGGGGCCCTTAGAAGCGCGGGGCCGGTAGCATTTGTTACCTTTGTTATATGGTTAATCCGGCCCTGTTTACAGTGATCTTCTCAATTTAACAGTTTATACGGTGAAAAAATAATTCGAATTTTGGATTAAATTGGGAGTAGCGTAGAAACGGTAAAATTGGGATTAAAAAAGTACATGCAAACGTTGATATTTTTATACACTTATAGTATACATATTATTCTTCTTCCACATAAAAAAAAGAAGAAGAACGTGACAGCTTCACTTTCACCATAAACATTAGAATCCGCCATATTGCATTTTACCTCACACATACATATAAAAAAATTGGGATTAAACCGAAATAAATTGGGCTTAAGCCAAAATCCGAATTATCGAGTTTATACGACAAAAAATTGGGAGTAAACCAAAATCCGTATTAAATTCGGAGCAGGCATAAACACGTATAATGAGAATACATAACTATATCAAGTTTTAGGTAACTGACTTGGCGCTTAACCTATTCCAATATATGTAATATATTATGTACACCCTGTAATTGAAGATATATAACTCATATGTACATACATATACATAAAAATTGTAGGTTATTAGGTATGTAATCACTTTCACAATGGGATATCATATCCTCATGTTGTCTAAAATATCATATAAATGTAATTATTTATTTAGTTGGTAATTATCGTAGGTTAAAAGACCCAATTTACTAATCACACTAACACAAATAAAAACTTTTTCAATTCTTGGCGCAAAAAACTTTTTATAAGCCTAGGGCCGCCCCAAGCCAAATGAACGTTGGCTTGCTAAACATGCAAAAATTTTCTTTTTTTAAAAAAAAGAAACCTCTAAACTACAAAAACAAGCTTGTTGAATGGAATGTTTATGAGATTCATAGTTTTTGGCATAATTATGCATAGGTACTCATTTTTATATCATTAGTCGTCGTGCCTTGATTTTAATTACTTTTAGCACTCATAATCGATATTTAACCCTAAATTAAAAATAACCTAAAAAAGAAAAAATAATGTACATACTTGAATTGATAATAAAAAACAAAAAAACAAAAGAAAATACAGTAATGTTTTGTTATTTTTTCAAATTTAAAACAAATAAAAAATCAAAATTTTAATTGATAAAAAAATTAGGGCACTGATTAGGATATGATATAAATTAAAAATTTTGTTTTCAATAATACTAATGATTATTGTATACTCTTTATTATCTTTTGTATTATTATGTATTTTTTTCTTCATATTTTATTTGTTTTAGATTTGATATGAAAAATTGAAAGTATTTTTTGTTAGATATAAAAAGGCATACAATTTTTGGAAGACAATGATTTACTGTTTATTGTATTTAAAAATCAGGAGTCAAAAAAAAAAACAAACATTAAAATTTTTAGTTTCATAAAAAAAAAAAACCAGAAAATGTTAAAATTATTATTGTCATTTATTTTAATTTGTAGTTTTTTATTAAAGAAAATAACGGTAAATGGATTAGATAATGGTTTAGTATTAACACCACCAATGGGATGGATGGATTGGCAAAGATTTCGTTGTATAACCGATTGTGAATCATTTCCAGATGAATGTATTAGGTAAATATTAAATTTAGGGTTTCTTATTTATTTTTCATATACATATAGGAAAATATGTAATAATAAAAAAAAAGGATTGCATTAAAAAGTACTAAGATATTAATTATAGTACATACATGTACCTACTTATTTATTTATTTATTTATTTTTTTTTTTTGTTGTTGAATACAGTGAAAATTTATTTAGAAGAACCGCTGATTTAATGATATCTGAAGGATATGCTAAAGTAGGATATGAATATGTTATTATTGATGATTGTTGGATGGAATATGAACGTGATGAAAATCAAAGATTAGTAGCAGATAGAAAACGTTTTCCAAATGGAATTAAAGCTTTAGCAGATTATGTAAGTTAATTACAATATACTGGATAGAAAATATAAAATTTATGTATTATTAATTTATTATTATTTTAATATAGATTCATTCTAAAGGATTAAAATTAGGAATATATGGAGATTATGGAAATTTAACATGTGCTGGTTATCCTGGTACTATAAATCATATGTCAATTGATGCTCAAACATTTGCTAATTGGGAAGTTGATTATGTTAAATTAGATGGTTGTTATTCAGATATTGATGATATGGATATTGGTTATCCAGAGTTTGGTAAATTATTAAATGAAACTGGACGTTCAATTGTTTATTCATGTAGTTGGCCAGTTTATCAAGAATGGAATGGAAAAATGGTAATTATAATGATAAATTTTCGATTTTTTTTTTTTAATGATTTTGTTAAAATTAAAAAATTCAATTATTATATTATGCAGCCAAATTATACAGCATTAAAAGAACATTGTAATTTATGGCGTAATTGGGGTGATATTGATGATTCATGGCAATCAGTTGTTTCAATTACAAATTATTTTGCTAAAAATCAGGATCGTATTCAACCACATGGTGGTCCTGGACATTGGAATGATCCTGATATGGTATGTACCTAATTAATTATAAACTATGAATTTAATTAATTAAGAAATTAAAAAAAAAAAAATGTAGTTTGTAAATTCATTTTCATATAGCTCATTTTAGGAAATTTTGGATTAAGCTATGAACAAAGTAAGGCACAAATGGCAATTTGGTCTATTTTAGCTGCACCATTATTAATGTCTACTGATTTAGCACATGTACGGCCAAAAATTAAAGAAATTCTTCAGAATAGGTTGGTAATAATTATTTTTTTTATTTTTCTTTATAATATGTTTTCTTTTTTTGAATAGAGAAATCATTGCAATAGATCAAGATCCTTTAGGAATTCAAGGAAGACGAATAAGTTATGAAAATAAAGTTGAGGTAATTATTAACACGTATTTATACATAAATTTCATTTCTTATTGAATACCCTATAACATTTATAATTTAACTTTATTTAAAAAAAAAAAAAAAAAAAACATTACAGTTTAAATGATTTTAAATTTGAAAATAATAACATTTTTACATATTTCCCTTTTTTTTTCAAAGAAAGCAAAAAATGTTTTTGTGTAAAATGAATTTAAATTTTTTTTTTTTTTGATTCAATAGATTTGGAGTCGACCTGTGACACCAGTTATAAATGGATTTCATTCATATGCAATAGCATTTGTTAGTCATAGAACAGATGGTACTCCACGTGTTATAAAAAAAATTTTAAAAGATCTTGGACTTAAAAATGAAAATGGTTATTTTGTTACTGTGAGTATTAAGCATATTGTGAAATTTTATAAAAAACCAAAAAAAAAAAAAAAGAAAAAGAACACATTGATTTTTTCTTGGATAAGCACTAAGTGTCAATTCGTATGAACTGTTTTTTTTTTTAAATATTTTTAACACTTTTATTTTTTTTTAAATTTTAATTCTTATTTTCGAAACTTTCATTTTAGGATTTATTCCGAAATGATCTAGAAGGTGAAACTTACAATATTACTGAAACATTTTATACTCGGATCAATCCAACTGGTAATTTCTATTTTCGTAACCAAAAAAAAAAAAAAAAAAACATTTCGAATTTCTTATTTTATTTTTATACAAATTATTTATTTTAATAATAATTTTTTAATTTATCTTTTTCAGGTGTTAAATTTTATAAATTTACAGTTATTGAATGAAAATACCTATGTTAATTTTCTTTTTGAATATTTTATATTATTGTTAACAGTGTTGTATTTATGTGTCCAGCTGTTTTCTTTATTTTAATATTATTCTGTTGTTTACATTTTTAATTTAAAAAAAACAAATAACAAAATTCTTAATAAAGAAAAAAATAAACAAAAATTAAAGAAGAAAAAAAATTTTGATACTTAAAATGAAAATGATGTAAACAAATCTGTTAAAATACATACACAGGGTAACAGAGACTATATATAACATACGAAATATGTAATTATTATTTTTTTCCTTTATTATAGCAATTTTCCCCTATAATTCATGAAAATTTTGGGAGGATTTTCTATGTAACGCAGACTACATTGTACGACGTTTTAGTTTTAACGTGTATTTCATAAACTTGTACTAAGAAAAGATAATTTTTTCAATATTTTAGATCAATACCCTAATGTCTTAATACATCATACATAAAATAAAATTGAATGTTTATAACACTGTTTTTGTGTTAACTCTAACAGCTGTAACGTAGACTACATCGCACGAAAACAGAAAATGTGCCTTTTTTACTATCCATTGAAAACTTTCTGCTAATTGAATGCAACAAATATTTTGAAATTTATATGGTTTTATATGGTGGGTGGAAGGTATGTATATTCTTTGATTGGTATTCAGTATTATCTTAAATAGATTTGTATATTGATAAAAAACAAAAAAATTCATTGTAACGCAGACTACAAAATTAGATGTACATGTAACGCAGCGGACTACATGTAAGAATTTATTATGTATTCTACCAAATTATTTGAATGTAAATTGATTGTATCATTTAGATATATTTGTTCTTTTATGTTTAAAAGAGTTATCAAAATTAGATGTCTTGTGTACAATCAATGAATAACTTTTTTAAATTTTCAAATTTTCACTAACAGGTTTCACTTCCCATCAGAGAATTGCCCCAATTAATTAATGATTTCATTTTCTATCTTACACCCTGTAATAAAATAGTAAAAAAATTGCTTTGCTTACATTACATGGAAATCATAAATCAACAAAACAAAAAAAAAACACTAATTTCTAAATGTGTATTTAAAAAAAAAGCAATGAAAAAAATTTTTTCAAGGCTAAATTGCAATTTATAACTACATATATGTATGTATGTATAAAAAAATAATAGTTTTTCAATTCAATATGGAAATTATGAATCGTAAAATATATAGGTATGATATTTTTTTTTTAAATAAAATGGACCACTATCTGAATGAATTAGGTGATAAAAACAAAATTCCATCAATTTAAAGATCAAAAATGAATTTTTTTCGTTTTATTTTTTGTTTTTCTTGTGACTAAAATAATTAAAATTCTCACAAAAAAAAATATAAAATTCAATTATTAAAAAAAATATGATTTATTTTTCAAAGTAGAGAAATTACAAAATACGAGTAAGTAGTAAATTTCAGAAATTTAAAAAGGTACAATTACATATTTTTAACTGTCGTCATTTTATTCTAACATAACATAATCTGTACTCCCATCACTATTTTATAGTTTAAAGAGCAACAAAACAAGAAAAAAATAAAAAATAAAAATTGCAAGCTCGGTTTTTCTTTTGTTGTCTAACCTTAAACCAACCTTACAACAAACCTTAAACACTCACCCAAATAACAAGTATAACTTAAAAATAAAGAAATATAATTTTTTTTTTTTTTTATTATGTAATATGAAAATTTATAGAGTATGTACCTATATAAGAAAAAAAAAAATATTGTAATAATAATAAAAATCATTTCAAAAATAAAGAGAAATATTAAAATGAGTCTCATAGGCACATTACACCAGCTTAAATAATCTATTTAAAACAAATATGTATGTAATAATATCTACTTTTTTTATATGTCTATTTTACAATTTTCTTTTTTCTTTTTTTTTTCTTTCTTTTTTTAATTTTAACAATAATTATATTAATATGAGAGGTATAAAAGCAAAGTCAGCACAATTTTCACTTTTATTAAATTTCAATAAACAACATTTGGGTGCCTCACTTGCCAAATCGATTAACTCCATATAAAAAAAAAAAAAAAAAAAAAAACGTTTAAAAAAAGTAATAAATTAGCTCCGATAATAAATTAATTTATGACTCGAAGACCTAAAAAAAATATTTTCAATTTAAGTATTTTAACGGATTATCATCACAATTTCAATTATTTCGAAGATATGAAAATTCCAAGAATTAATCAAGTTCTGTGGAAACTTAAACTTAAAAAAAAACCTTAAAAATGGAGTTAATCGATTTGGTGGTAAATGAAACATTCATTTTTTCTTTTCTAACGGTTTTCATTTTCTACGTTATTTTTGTGTATGAGAAAGTACGGTTTTTTTTTAGACAGATTTATCATGAGATTTTGTTGTAATTGCATTTTATTCAATTTTCAACTAAATCCTCATACATTTCTCATGTTTTTTGCGCTCTTTACTCATTTTTTTTTTTAATCAAAAGTGGAGATTGCTAACTTTGCTTTTATACGCCTCATATGTAGGTATGTATATATATCTATATATAAATTTCTTTATAAATTTCATCAATTTTTCAATTGATTGTTTATAAGAACATTTTTTTCTCCTTTTATCAAATTCACAAATATACATATATTATTAACTATTTAACCTATTAACTTGTAAAGTAAAAAAAAAAAAATATAAGTATTAACGGAATAAGAAAGAAATTTGGTTTTCTTAAGCAGCTACTGTTGTGTGTCATGTATTTTATTTTATTTAATTTTATTATTTTTTTTCGATTCATATGAATGTGTGTAAGATAATATTTGAAATTTTATTGTCATTGAGATACTTAGATTTTTTCTATTATTTTGATAATAATGATGATGACTTTGTTGTTGATACCATTGCCAATTGTTATGCCATTGATAAGCTATTCCCTATGATGATGATAATGGTGGTGGTGGTGATGATGGTGATGTTGATGATGATGTTGATGATTGATAGCCATTAATAATTGGTACTCTTTCATATGTTCTTCGATATAATTCATCAATATTTTTTAAATAATATGTACCTGGAAATAATGTATCAATTGAACCAGTTGGATTATATGGTGCTGAATGATTATTTTTTTCACGTATTTCCATTTGTATTGAAAATTCTTTTGGTGATATTTTTATACGTTTTTCTAATAATGGTTTAACATAATTTAAATTTTTAATTAAATTTTCTAATAATTTAATATCATTTGTTACAGATATTGAATACATTGATGATGCTAAACCAGAACCATATGAAAATAAACCAATACGTTTATTTTTTAAATCATTTATATTTGTATTAATTAATAATGAAACAAGACCAGAATAAACAGATGGTGTATACATATTACCAATTTGATTAGCTAAATATAATGATTTTTTAGTTTTTAATTCAAATGATATTTTTGATTCTTGTAATAATATTTTTTCAATATTACGATCAAAATATGTATCTTCTAATTTAATATTGATAAAATCTTTTAAATTTGGATATTTTAATAAACGTTTATCATTATCATCATCATCATCATTTGTTAATAGAAAATCATTTAAATAAATTCGTGCTATAGATTTTTGTATTAATTTACAAAATGGTGTATGAAATATGATTGCATCAAATATATTTAAATCTAATTTAATTGAATTATTTGAAAATTTTTGTTCATATTTTTTACGATATAATTGATAACAATTATCTAATGCACTTAAATAACATTTTATTGATAATTTACCATCAACAATTGGATATTCAGAATTTAAATTTGGTTTATAAAAATCATATGCATGTTTCATATATGTTGAACGTAAACCTCTATCAAATATTAATGGTGCATTTGGACCAATTAACATTGCAATAGCACCAGCACCACCAGTTGGACGTGCTGGACCATTTGCATAAACAGCAATATCAGCACATACAACTAATGCATAACGACCATCCCAACTAGATGATTCAATCCAATTAATTGCATTAAATAATGCTGCTGTACCACCATAACATGCATTTGTTGTATCAATACCTTCTAAATCTGTTATACCATATGGTGTAAATAATTGCATTAATACACTTTTAACACTTTTTGATTTATCAATTATTGTTTCAGTACCAACTTCTAAACGACCAATTTGTGAATGTTTTATTTGATAACGTTCTAATAATTTACTAACAACTGTTAAACATAATGAATTAATATCTTCACGATCTGTACAAAATCCCATACGATCTTGTCCTAATCCAATTGTATATTTACCAGCTGCTACACCATCATATTCTTCTAATTCACTTTGATCAACATATTGTGATGGAAATATAATTTCAATTGCAATTATTCCAACGTTTTCTGGCCACATTATTTTCATTTAAAATTGTGTGTAGGTACTCGTTTTTCTTCTTTTTTTTTCTGTCGCTTTAAAAATTATAAATTAATATTTTATTAATTTTACAAAAATTTGTTAATTTATTGTTAATAGTTTTGCTTTTTTTTAAAAAAAAAAATAAAAGAAATACAGAATTATTTTTTTAAATGAGGTCAATTTTTTTTTTTAACTGTTAGATAATCTATGTCCTATATTTGTGTATGTATGTCATTTAAATTAAATTTTAAAATGTTTATGATTTAAATACCTACAAAAAGTAAATAGAAAACTTTCTCTTCACTTTGCACTTTACAAAGTAAAAACAGAAAACAAAAAATACAAAAAATTAAAAAACAGAAAAAAAAAACTTTCACCTCTCGTATGAACTTTCTATTTTGGTTAAAGTCTGCTTACTTGTTTTTTTCTTCTTTCTTTTTTTTTTTGATTTTGATTTTATGTTGTTATGTTATTGTTCCTTTATTGGTTACCACCCGTTGCTGGTATCGTTGTGTTGTTTATTTTAATTTTTCTAGCTGATGGGGCTGATGGGGGATATGTATAGTAGATAGTATTTTTGTATGTAACACACGATTTTTAGCCTCTTGTTCAAATTCCAAAATATTAAATTTTTTTTTTCTCAATAACTCTTAAATTAAATTGAATAATTTTTTTTCTATTAATTATAACATTTTAAATATTTGTATTTAAATGAAAAAAAAAAAAAAAAAACAATAAATAAATAAAAAAATATATCTTACAGTCAAAGTCTTACACAATCCAGAAAAAAAAATTCTCAATCGATTTACCTATAATTATGTATTTATTGATAAATATTATGCAAATGTTTATTTAGAAATTATTTAGTTTTTTTTTTATATATATAGTTTTAGTAATAAAATTTATTTTTTTATTTTAGAAAATTTTTTGAGGTTAAGAAATAAAGATACATAATATATTATATGTAATGTGTGTGTATGTAGGAGGTATATTTTGAAGAGAGATAAATTTAAAATTCATATAACAATTAGGAAAAAAAATGAAATGGAATAAAATAATAAAGAAAATAGATAGAAATACTTTTGGTTAATTTTAAATGAACCGAACACTATGAAATATTTTTAAAGACTGATGATTTTATAATTTTTTTAAGTGAATCGATTTTAATGTAGAAAAGATAAAATATGCACATATATTATTATATGTAGTATGTATAGTTATATGTACATACTTATATATATTATGTAGGAAACTTTCTTTTAGCATGTATACATAATATACATACGTGTATCTAATAAAAAAAAAATTAACAGTAAACAGAGCTGTCGTAGCTCTAGCTATATAATATTTTATATTGAATGAATAATGAATATTGAATACACACAATTACACATATTAAACATAATTAATGGCCAGTACCAGACCTGTCTTCTTTCAGCTTCAATAACCGGATTTTTGGTTCAGATCACAGAAGGCGAGTTGTAGTACATTTTATCCAAAATTGGGGATAAAAAACCGGTTATTGAAACTGAAAGAAGACAGGTCTGGTACTGGCCAATGAAAAAAAAACGTATAAAAAATTTTAAAAAAAAGAGAGCATCTTCGAAAATGTCAGACAATGATCGTCAAGACGTCAACTGATGAAATTCAGCTTTAAACTTTGAAATGCTGAGCTGAATATCATCAATATTGACGATCATCTGACGTTTTCAAAAATGCACAGACATACCATACACAAACACAATTTCATATTGTATTTTGTTTGTACTACCAATTGGAAGTATGTATGTACATACTTTTAATTTTATATAGAAAAATATTATTCTTTACATTAAACAGAAAAGTAAATTCTACTATCGATTATATTTTAAAATTCACAAATTCATATTCAATTTGTGGATTAATTTTTGAGATGCATTTACAACAACAACAAAATATTTTTAACAATTTATTATTTATTAAAATTTAGAAAAGTTTAGTAATATTTTATTTAATATTTCAAATTTCGATTCGATTATTGTCATTGATGAATGATTAATGATTAATAATGCGATGCGAGAACTATAATATAATAGATTCTTGCAGCAACGGCAGCAGCAAAAGCATTGCAAATGCTGCTTTAGCAAATTAAAACCTCAAAGCAACAGCAACAACAGCATTTTAAGTGAGGTACACATTATCATTTAAACTGACAGTTTTTGTATAACTGTCAGTTGAAATGATAATGTGTATGTGTAACTGATGCTCACGAAATGATCTCGTGGTTGTTCAGTTTTTTTTTATCAGTCGCCGACTGTCAGTTTAAATGATAATGTGTATCTCACTTTATGAATATTTTTTTAACAGCATCGATACTGGGTATCGGTAATCGGTATCGTTATTGGATCTATGGTATCGATACCTCGATAGTATCGGGAGAAAAGCATCGATTCCCGAATCGTGACGTACGTGATACGTCCCGTCCCTAAGCACCTGTCATCTGTCAGTTAACAAGTGCTAGTTATTTTGAAATTTCGTTTGTTGTTATTATTTGATTTTATCAAAATGATTGTGGTCTATCTAGCTTTCATCGATTTTATTGATTAGCAAGAGAATGTAGAACATTTAAATTCTTTTAAATAAAATAAATTACCTAAATCGAAAGTTTCAAATACAATTTACAATATTCAATTGCTTTATATGTAGTATGTAGACATATGTGTATGCATTTGATAATATATATTCGTATCATAGAGAAAAGAATAATATTATAATATTATTCTTTCCTTCATGATACCTATTTAATAATAAGTTTATATGAATGCAACTATTTTTACTTTTTGGAAGTCATATATTGTGCTTATGGAGACAGTACCTGAATAAAAAAATTATGTAGAAAATATGTATGAACAAGATCAAAAACATTCTCAACAAAAACAGTTAGAAAATGAAAATAAAAAATGTAATAATAATGATAAAATAAATTCATATAAAGTGCAAAAATATGAAAAATTTATTAAAACAAAAAATATGATAAATAATAATTTATCATTGAATCATCAAAATACAAATAAAAAATTGACGTGCTATTGTGATACAAATAAAATTAAAAAAAATTCAACAAATTTTAATAGTAATAAAAATAATAATGGATCATCATTATGTGTAGTTTATTTATTATTAGGAACATTATTTCTATGTTTATTAACAATTACAATACTTTTATATTCATATATAAATAATTTAACTGATATTCATGTATTTAGAAATAATCTAAAACATGAATTAAACATAAATATTATACAAAATATTGTTAATGATATTTTAGAAAGTAAAAATTATCAAAATTTAAATAATAATAATAATAATAATATTAATAATAAACATCAGACTGATACAACAACAAATTATCAATACAAAAGGTAAGAATATTGTAATTATTTAACAAATCTTAAATCATCCGTTAAACTAAAAAAGTAATTTTAGAATCTTATCTTATTTTTTCTATTTTAGCTCTCAGTTGCCTTATGTAAGTGATATTGTTAAAAATGAACGTAAATACTCTAGTCCATCAGAATTTCAAGGGAATGAAAGAATTCGTAGAGATACATCTTCAAGACGAGGTAATCGATATCTTTTTCATTTTGCTATTTTAATATACTACACATATGTACATAAACATAAACATAATGTACATAATATGCATATTCAGTATACGATTTTGTTTTTTTAATTATTTCAGAACCAGAAGTTGAATTTTTTAATCCGAATTATCGCAAAGAATTAGAAAAACAAGATTCTGAAATTATCCGACGTTCGGGAACGAAAGGTGCAGCTCCAGGAGGTGATGATTGGGTTTATTTAACATCATATTGTCGAGTTCCAGTAAGTTTAATTTATTTTAACACGTCATAAACTAATAAAAAAAACATACATATTTAATTTTCTTTTGTTTTACATTTCAAAATTAGGAAAAAGTCATTACAGGATTTTGTAAAGGTACTCGAGATTATTGTCCGCCTAGTCCAGCTGGACCACCTGGTCCTATCGGACCTGTTGGGCTACCTGGACCTGCTGGTTTACCAGGTGTACCTGGTCACAAAGGGAATCGTGGTGATGTTGGTCTTCCAGGGCCACCAGGATTAGATGGTCGGGAGGGACAACCAGGACCAAGAGGCCCTAAAGGTGAACCTGGAATACCAGGTAATCCTGGTTTAGATGGTCGTGATGGTGTACCTGGAGAACCTGGCTTAGATGGTGTACCTGGAAGAGCTGGGGCAGATGGTATACCGGGTAAAGATGGCAAAGATGGTGTACCAGGCAGAGATGGAAGAGATGGTCAAAATGGAAGAGATGGTGCACCAGGACCCAAAGGTGCAATGGGTCCTCCTGGAGAACCTGGACCAAGAGGTAAACAGGACCCTTGTTTATTTCCAACAACATTTCCAACCTCTTACCGTTCAGAAGTTAAAAATACAGTTTTACTTTCTTCTTTTACATTATTCCTGGAAATAATTCAATTTTTTTTAATTATTTGTTTTCATTAGGATTAACTGGTGCCCGTGGTAGACCAGGAAAACCTGGTGTAAATGGTACACCTGGAATACCAGGCATTAATGCATGGAAATATAAGGTGAATGGAACATTCTCTCATGAACTATTAATTCCTCCATCAATTGCTGGTTAGTATATCCCGTTATCATTTTTTTTTTTATTATATTAAAATTACTTTTATTTATTATATATATTTTTTTTTTTGAAGATATTGGATTTTCAAATTACACACGAAATGTTATTGTTGAAGAAGGAATGAATCTCGTGTTATCATGTACAGCTAATGGTTCACCATTGCCAAGAGTTGAATGGAGAAGAGTTGATAATCGAACAATAACAACTGGCAGGGAAGAATGTAAGAAAAAAAAAAAACCTTATCAACTTATTATGTGTCGTTTATTATTTCATTGGATTCCATATTAACATAAACACAAAAATTTTGAACAGTGTCTTCTGTCAATGGACATACCCTCAATATAACAAACATTACTAGAAATCATATGACAACATATAGTTGTGTTGCTGATAATGGAATACCACCACCAGCTTACGCTACATTTAATGTTGAAGTACATTGTAAGTACATTATATAAAGATCAAATACATATCTACAAATTACAATATGTACATTAAATAATTTTATTTATTAATACTAATTTTTACAGTTTCACCATTCATAACAGTTCGAAAACAAATTATTTATGCATTAAATGGCGGATCGGCAACTCTTGAATGTGAAGTAAGTAAATTTTTTTCATATTGTTTTTCAATATTCATAATAACTATATGCATATTACTATATATACATATATACACTATACATACATGTATTTTATTTTATTGAACATAGATTGAATCATTTCCTGAAGCAATACGATATTGGGAACGTTCATTAGATGGTAAACTTTTAGATCCTGGAGAAAAATATCGTATAGAAACTTATCCACTTAGGTGAGTAATAATTGTATGTACATTAAAGTAATATTTTACTAACACATTCTATTCATTTCATATTGTATTTCTAACGTTGATGAACCATCATCTTTAAAAAAAAAGTTATAAAACAACAATGGTGCTTACTATAAACAACATGACAGAAATGGATTTTGGTGATTATTTTTGTGTAGCTAGGAATACTCTCAATACAACAACAGCTATATTACATGTAAGAGGTAAAACACAAAAAAAAAAACCAAAAAAACATAATTTTCTTTTTCTTCCTATAACAAGTTATCTACGTTTTTATTTTAATATATTTTCGATAGACAATTAATATAGGAATGTTTTGAAATAGATATTCTTTTATATTTATGTAATTATTGTTTTTTATTTACTGTTTCACATTTTTTTTTTTATATATTCTTGTGCATCAGAAACAAAATCTTTTATACCAATAGAAAGAAATAGTATTGCAGTTTTTGGTAAGAGACCACCAGAAAGGATATGTCCTCCTACACCGATATGTCCTACATGTCCAGAACCAAAGTATGTTAAATGTTTTTTTAATGCATAACACATTACATTGTGCTTGTACATATAAATACAAGTACAATTATTCCAATTATAAGTAAAGTTTGTTAAAAGTTAAAAGCGAATGGTATAACTGTGCAGAGAGATAATGGTATAATTTTTAGAGAATTTTTGCATTAGTAGTGGTTTTTTTCTTTTATTTTCAGGTTAAAAAGAGAAAAACACGTATAAATTTTCTGAATATAGCATAATATAACATGCGCAGATCATTCGCTTTTAATTTTTAACAAACTCTACATATTATTTGTATCCATACTTTTTTTTTTGTTGGTTTCCACATGACGTATAAAATATTCAAATTTATTTTCTTTTATTATTATTTTTGTTCCCTTTCATGAATTTTAAATTTTCATCGTATTTAAAAAAAAATGAAAAATAAAAAAGATGCAAAGATAGTTTTATTGGAGAGATTTATATGTATCCAACTGGTAATTTTACTTATCAAGGATTACCAAAGAGAGAATCAGGTAATAAATTATTATTTATATAACAAAAATGTCAAATAATAATTTAATTCATTTTTTTTCCTTCTTCTTACATTTGTATTAAAGATTGTCTCTTATATGGAATTGGAAAACCAGTATATCATAATTATAAAAATAAAGCATATGGAGCATGGTTAAAAGATCCAGCTGCAAGAAATGAAAGTAAAGAAAAAATTTGGTCAACAAATGAAGATAATGATAAAATATTATATGAATATACTGATAAATTAAAATATCGAAGAAATGAATATAAAATTCATGATATTAAAGAAGGATTTTCAGTATGAAAAATCAATTAATATACATACCTATCTATACATATTTTTATGCTTTTTTTTTCTATTTTAACAGGGAAATGCTCATGTAATATTCAATAATGCATTTTATTTTCATCAAAAAGACACATCAAATGTTACAAAAATTGATTTAAAAACTAATGAGAGAAAAAGTAAGTAATATATGTATATACAAAATTTTTAACTAAGGCCCAGTTTTACATTCAACACTTAAGTATAGGATAAGTTAAGTGAGATTTCATACTTAACCCTTTGGCAGACACCGAACGTTTCTGGTAGGACAATCTGCTATATGGCAAAGTAGGATTCTTGCAGAGACGAGACTGTGCCAGACAAAACTAATTACAAATTACTTCTAAAGGGACAGAAATTTTGTGTTTAAAATGTTCTAAGTGGACACAACGTACTTGTCTAGCATGCTATATCATTGAAACGAACACGTAATATCCCGTCTTGGCAGTTTTGAATTTCTAAATTTAGACGTGAATACACGTCGTCTCCCACGGCAGAACACTCACATGAGGTCTATACACGTCTCTGTCCGCCAAAGGATTATGTATAGCTTTTTTTTTTTAACATTTGACATTTCTATCGTCTTCATATGGTAATTGTCTATTATATTCTAACATTTTTTATATACTCGTAAGTCTCAAGCCTGATCCAGAATGTGTAGCTGTAGTATGTAGAAATTTGTCCACTATAGAGTATAATATAATACACAAAAACATAATTTATCGAGAAATTAACATTATTTCCCCTTCTCTTATTTTTAAATTATTCTGAAAAATTCATGTTACGATTTAACTGAGATGTTATAATCTTATTTGACTCAATTTAGTACAATACAGACCAATATCAAGTTATTCGGATCACAGATTCCAGAGATATTTAAATTTGAAAATTGATTTTTAATGAAAATGTGCCAAAATTTAATCGAATATTATAATTAGTATGTATTTGTTTTGTTCTTTTATCTTTTTAAATACAGCAATAATGTTACCATTCGCTGGTGTTGATCAGGGAAATAAATTATATAAACCAGATTACAATTACATGGACTTTAATATTGATGAACTTGGATTATGGGTTATCTATACAACTTTTGATTGTAATAACACTTTAGTAGCTAAGGTAAATTTCATATACATAGTTTTTATTTCTCCTACTATTTTTTTTTTTTAATTTCCTAATCAACAGTTAGATTCAGAAACATTAGATATTCAAGAGAATTTAAATATAACACTTAAACATAATGATTATGGTGAAATGTTCATAATTTGTGGAGTTTTATATGCAATTGATTCAGATACAGAACAAAATACAAATATTCGAATTGCTATTGATTTATATAAAAGGAAACCAATAAAAGTAATGTTACCATTTTCAAATCCATTTAAAAAGACAACAACTGTTGGATATAATAGACATCTGGGAGTAAGTACACATATTCAATTTTTCATTATTATTTATTTTCATGTTTTTTATTTACGTCACGTAAAATTGATTGCTTTGAAATGATTTTTATTGATTAAAGGTTTTTTTTAGCTTTGAAATCAAAAGTTTTCTCTAGTTAGTAGGCATAGTTAATTTTTCATAATTTCTTTTTAATATTTCAGGAATTATATTCTTGGGATAAAGGAAATCAACTGACTTATCCAATTAGATCAAATTCAACAAGCTCACAATGAATAAAGAAAAAAAGTAATACATGAATAACATAAATTGTACCTATATACCCATTGAAATTTGATGTAAAAATTTTATATCTTAAGACAAAATAAAATGTAAATTAAAAAAAGTGCAAAAATATCTAATAAAGAATAATAAAATACAAATGTGTCGATGTGTAGGTAAATATGTACAAAAAAAAAAACAAAACCTGAATATTGCAAACATAATATGTACATTAAGAATCAGATAGAAGAAAGATCGCATTTTCAACTCTATTCGGACATTATGAATTCTTAAGCATGCTGTTTGGATTGAAAAATGCTCCATCAACTTTCCAAATGTTCATTAATTCGGTACTATGGGAATACATCAATAAAATATATGTTGTATACCAGTAGACGAGGACGACATGCTTATTTTCAGTACATATCTTGAAGAGCGTTTGACAAACCTAAGAAAAATCTTCAATAACTTATAGTAAGATCGGCTGAACTTAAAATCCAGATCGATAAATGTAATTTTCCCACAAAACACACAGAATTTCTTGGTCATATTCTAACTCATTGCATTGGAGTAAACCAAAATCCGTATTAAAAGTGGCTCAGCTATAAGCCTGTATATTGATATTAGCTGTATTTTATTCAATGACTTCATATATAATATGGACTGTACAACTTCTTGTTTCATGTGAGCTCAAGACAAATTTCGTTAATTCCCTAAGAATGAAACATATAGGGTAGTGGAACCATATACCGGACAGCTCCTGTTACCGGACACTATGAAATAAGAACAAAAAATTTGTGTACTTCTGTATTAACTCGTAGAAAAAAAAAAAGGTCTATAATATAGCCAAAATCCTCTACTTTATTTTGATGTATTTACTTTTTATGTAGAATTTGTCACTTATGTTCTGCATCGTGATGAATGAAGACGTTTCGTGTCATAGTCTAAATTCTTATTTTTTTCTTAAGAAATGGTGGTTTGAAAAATAAGCTTTGTAGTGTTTTAAAATAAAATTTTGAAGATATTTTGATTAAAATAGTGATTTAGTACAATTATGTAAGCAGAAAATTTAAAAAATAACTCAAAAATTTTAATTTTTACAATAATATTATGGTGTCCGGTGAAAGGAGCATTCTTTTGTGTAATTTCTTATTATCGGACACTGGTGTCCGGTATTAGGCTCCAGCAATTCATTTACCGGACACATACTTTTATCCCTATTTTAAGTTCGATTTCTGCCGATTTTTCAGAAAATTATATCCTGAATGTATTTTGAAAATGAAAAGAAAAAAAACAAAACTATATCGAAGCCGATTTACAAAAAGCTATTTTTGATATAACAAAAGAAAAATGAAGAACTATAAAATAAAGGATGCGATTGATGTCCTAGCTAGTATCATTTAAAATGTACCGATTTCAAAACCTACTTCAACGTATTCGGAAGTAGTTTTAAGTGCTTTATTTGCAAGAAACATTAAGACCTATTATATTTATTTTATTTTTAATTAGTTTCATAATCAATAATATAGGTCCTTTTTTTTTATTGAATCCTACTTTTTGTTAATACATATATAGGGTACATATATTTTTTTTTAAATTTTTTTCAATTTAAGTTTCATAAAAATGTTTTTTAAATCTTTTTGTTAAATAAATCTATAATTTCTTATTATTAACACTTTTCTATCTGTTTTCTTTATCAATATTATCAACTTTCAAGTTTAAACACTTCATTTAAGTACTGTCCGGTATTAGGAACCATTTCGTCCGGCAATAGGCACCAACTGTCCGATAATAGGTGAAATGTGAATTTTTGACTTTAAGTACTATTATTAAAAAAACAGGAATGTAATTTGAAAAAAGATTTATTTAAATTGAAAATTCAAAGGCTTTTCTATCGATCTGAAAAGAAAATTTTCGAATACAATCATATTTCTTTGTGTAATAAGAAATTCATTTGGCAAAGTCTCTTAAGTGTCCGGTATATGGGTCTTTTACCCTATATGCATTATTTTCGTTCATTCAATTACCCATCTCACTTTCACTCATTGATAGTCAAAGCTGTCAAATTTGAATATATTCAAATTTAAAAACGTTGAAAAATCTCCCATTGAAATAACGTATTAATAAGTAAGTTACTGATTTATTTAGGAACAATTTGATTTTTATCGAGTTAAAATTTAATTTTAATTTAAATCCAGTTAATTTAATTTTAATTTAAATGAAAATTGTGTCTCCATCTATCTATTAAAAATATCAAATGTTTAAATCATTCTTCGTTCATTGAAACATGACGAATTCCCTAAGAGTGAGACAACAATATAAATGTTGTCCCATTTTTACAGTATGGTGTTTCCTACACCTACAGTTGTTTCATCCAGTCTATTTATATCAGTGATTTTATTGGAACTGACGAAATGATACATCTGAATCATCTGATATATTTCACTTCTTCACTGAAGAAAGACGTTTTTTTTTTTTTGGCACTCAGTTTCTCTTTTCGACAATAGAAGTCACTCGGTAGTCGGTACTTTCATTAATGCGTCGTCAACCTACGTCGACGACTCGAATGCACTGGAATTGTAATCAGAGTCGTCATACTGTGCATGCAAGCAGTTATTAGAATAAATGAACATTATTCGCCATCTTTAAATATGACGTCACAATATATATAAAATTTAATAATTTTTAATTAATTTAAATCTTATTTTAATTTTAAAATCGAACTAAAGAAATATCAGAAAAAAAATGTACAACACTATTCGTTTTAATTGAAAATAAACATCGCAGTCGCCTGGAAACGATTGAGTAATTTCAGCCGACTGCGATTGCACTGGAAAGTCATTTATGAAAGCACTCACTACGAAAATTATCGATTCATCAGTGAAGAACTGATACGAAATTTTATTTCATCAGTTTCAGTTTATCAGCTGTTAAGATATGGCTGAAACACAATGTGTACCTGTAGTTTGTAGCAGTAGCGTGAAGTTGTAGTAGTAGTAACACTTATGTAGCGCGACATCAATCGGCAAACATAATGATGTAGTATGTATATTGTATTTGAATCAATGACTATTATATAGTACTGGCAAAATGAATCTATTATTATAAAGTGTCCAAACTTCTAAGAAACACTGATAACGATCTCAAAATTTTTACATCTCATATGTACATGATTTTTTACACTAATACACTGGTAGTTACGCCAAAGCGAATCTATATTAATAAAAGTGTCTCAAGTTAATAGAAACACTTATCTTGTTTATGCTAAGCGTTACTTCGCATTAACTCACTCCGTCTTGACTTAATACGGATGCATAAACAAAATTTCAAAACGCATTAAAGCTCTACGTCGTTTTGAGTTAATACACTATTAAATCCGCATTTAAAGTTTCATTTCGTTTTTAAAATGTGCATAAACACTTACTTCGTTTTAAGTAGTTGCTATTACACACGCAGGTGTTCAACGTTTTGAGTGAGAACGAAATGTTGTATTACGCATAAACACCAATCAAAATGTATTATCTCAAAACGATGTTTAAAACGTTTTATCGTTAATACGTTTTAACCTTTGTGCATAAACAAGATAACTGATAACGATCTCAAAATTTTTACATCTACATACATGATTTTTTACACTAATACACTTGTAGTTACGCTAAAAATAGTCGGAAATATAAATCACGAAAATTGAAGATGAAGGAAAGAGAAAAAAATTTACCTAAGTTTGTGTTAGTGACAGCTTTCATATTTATAATAACTATGTAGGGTTCAGTAACCTATTGCATCTGACAAAATGACGACCCATAATTTTTCACTTATTTTTGAACTTAAACACTAATCAGTATTTATATTTAAAAAAACCAAAAAACTTACACCTTATTATTAGTATTAATTAAAAAAAATCAAAAAATTTAATATTTTATCCTTTATTTTAAAAAAAATCAAAAAATTTACACCTTTTAATTATTTTAATATTTAAAAAAATAAAAAATCAATATTTTATTTCGTTTCTAAATTCAAAATATTTCTAAATGATAATTTGTTTTACAGAAACACATTAGTCCTCTTTGCCTTTCAAATTAATAACACAAAAACGCACGTGTTTTCCATGTGCTTTTCAATTGCTAGGGTAGTAATCTTGTGTGTAAGAATGAAAACGAATGAACAATAACGCATGGGTTGAAGTGAGAGGCAATAAAAAAGTAACAAGTAAAATATAAAGACAATACAAATGCATTTCAAAGTGGACAGGGAATCTTAACCTCATGCTAAATAACCCATACAACGAAAGCCACGCTAATCGGAATACATAACTGGTTTGTGTTGGAATTTTTTGTCTACATTACTCTTTTGTGAAGTTTTCATAAGAAGTAATTGATTAAAGAATATCTCTCTTCAACATATTGGAATTTTTTTTTTATTTTTTATTTATTATTTTTCATATATATTTGAACTCTTCTTTTTGGTGAGTCCTTTTTCATATACCGTTATGCAAAAGTTTATGCTGTTATGATACGGTATTAATTTCATGATTAATTTCGTTATTAAAAAGAGATAACAAGTGTGCTTTAAGGAAAAAGTAACTAGAAAGAAAGAGAGATATGACTAACACTTATTTCAGTATTAATACTGAAAATGTCAAAAAATAACTCTCCCAATTCTCCAAATTCCAATATCCTTCCATTAATCATGAAATTTGAACATTAATATTATTTTTGTGTTGCCATCGTGTTTAGACATTTTTCATAGTTTAAATTATATTTACACGAGTGTGACGTGTCTAATTATTTATTTCTAATTTTTTTCAGTGAGTACAAACAGAATGAATAGAAAAGAAATAATAATCCAGATAATTCATCTACTAAATTATTTAATTGCCATTTACCTTAAACAGAGATACCGGCAACACAACTTTAAGAAAATGTCAGCTGATTTTGATAGTGTATCTCTGTTTCTCAAATCTGTTGTCTCTTTCTTTAAGTACTTAAAATTTCCAATAGTATTAAAACCGTATCATAACAGCTTTACCCACTGTACATTATTCCACTGTGGTACTGGACTATACAACTTTTCGTTTCATGTGGGCTCAAACAAAATTTCGTTAATTCCTTAAGAGTGAGACATATATGTATATGCATTATTTTCGTTCATTCAAATACCTACCTCACTTTCACTTATTGGCCCATACCAAATTGACAGTGTCAGTTTCAGCAATTTCTTTCCATAAACAGGTTTTTTCTGTCTTCGAGCTGATACTACAGTACCACACGTAGTCGTTATTACTTGTCGTCAATCATATAGGTTTAGAACATAAGCAATCGTAGTGGTAAACATAACATAGTAAACTTTGTATGTATTAGTTTGATGATCAGTGAAGACAGAAATTTCTTGTCAACAAAATTTCTATCCATTTCTCCCCACTTCTGGATAAAATTTACTTCACCGCGCCTTCTCTCTTCTTAAAAACCGGTTGTTGAAGCTGAAAGAAGAAAGGTCTGGTGTAGGTGATTGATTGTCAAAGCTGTCAAATTTTAATATATTGACATTTAAAAACGTTGAAAAATCCCCCATTCATAAAAGTTATTAATAAGAGCCTGTGTGGAATTGAGTAAATTTGATTTGACTACAATAGTAAATTTTGACAGTACAACTGTCAAAATTTACAGTAGCTCTAGACTCAGCTCTCACAACGTTTTTTATGTCAAAATTTACTATTGTAGTAAAAATTTACTCAATTCCACACACACTCTAAGTAAGTTACTGATTTATTTAAGGACAATTTGATATTTATCGAATTTAAATTTAACTTTAATTCAAATCCAGTTAATTTGGATTCCATTGATCCATTGTGACATAGCGGATTCCCTAAGAGTGAGACAACAATATAAATTTAGTCCCATTTTTACAGTATGGCGTTTCATACAGTTGTTTCATCTAGTCTATTTATATCAATGATTTGAATACAAATGATATTTGACACTTTAAAAATTCAAATACCAACTGTCAAAAAACTGCTAAACTGCTGCTATACTACACATTGTGTTTTCGTCTTTATTGTAAAATTTTGTAAATAAAATCTATCTTTTTCTTTTTTACATCCATTGGTAAACATCGTCGATTTCTTGTCTTTGTTTATTTATTTCTGCTTGTTCAATGTTCTTCAGTTTCAGTTTCAGTTCAGCAGACGTTCATTTTATGTGTTATGGAGTGGTGGTTTTTCGTTTTCGACTTTACTGTATTATATTTTGATAATAAATTAAATTCAAAATTGTGTGTAAATTAAAAAAAAAGTGTAAATATTTCGCATTAAAAATTAATATTTAAAAATTTCGAAAAAAAAAAAAAAGATTGAAAAATATTTGTACAAAAAACAAAAAAACAAAATTTATCGATTTCCTTTAGAACAAAAAATCTGGTGATCTGGTGGAAAATATAGGAAATTTGCGTTGTTTTGTTTTGTTTTTTCTTTCTTAGAATTTTTCCAAAAGAGAAAAAAGAAATAAGTAGTTTTTTTTTCTATAATTTCTTAAATGGATTTTTCAACAATTTAAAAAAGCAGTCCCAAGTAAAATTTTATAATCGCGTAATGAATTTTATTTTCTTTTAATTTTATTAATTTTTTGTTTATTTCAAGACTGATTTATTTTTATTTTTTTTTCTCAAATTTTTCATTTTAAATTTAGAACTATTTATTTATTTTTTTTTAAAGACATATTATTCCTTTTTTCAACATAATTCGAATAATTAAAAAAAATTTATAATAATTAGAAAAATAAAAAAAAATGCCGTGTGAAGGCTGCAATACTCAATTTACTGTTTTTAAAAGGAAACGCTTATGTACGGAATGCAGGTAATAATAATAATTTTACTAAATTCATTTCTTCATTAAATTAATAATTTTTTTTTAGTAAATTCATTTGTATATGGTAAGCTTTCTTTTTTTTTTTCTTTTAAATTATGCAATTATCTAGATTTTATTATTTCTTGATAAAGAAAAAAATAAAATCAATATGTACCTATTTGTGTTAACTCTTTAAAAAGAGTTATGAAATAATTATTATGTATCCGTGCAAAATTCTATTAATACATATGTGATATACATATATGATAAGCACATATCTATACCAATTTTAAAATAATATTTTCAACCTTGTCTTTTTTTTTGTTTTAAAATTCAGGCTTATGTGTTTAGTCACCGGTTCAAAAGAAAAAAATATAAAAAAAAAAAAAACAAGAAAGAAAAATATTATAGTTCATGTAAATAAGAAGTATGAAATTTCATAAATTTTTGTTTTCTTAATAAGGAATCTTTAAATTTAAAACATTTTCCTTTGATTTTTAATATGAATTTGTTTTTATTGTCTTATTGTTTTTATGTATTTTCAGACGATATTTTTGTAGTCATTGCTTAACAAAACGTAATCAAAATATATTATGCGAAAGATGTTTTATTTTTACAAAAAGGCCATTGACTAGAAATGATTTATTGAATTTAAAACCAAAAGATTTGATATATTATCTTCAATCAAAGAATATATCAACAACTGGATGTGTTGGTAAGAAGACTTTGTTTTTTAAATAATTCCCTAAAGAAACTATAATAAGTTTTTAAACAACCATTTTTGTAATTACAGAAAAAGATGAACTTATTAATTTGATTTTGGCACATACAGATGATATTTCAATAACATCAGATAATCAAAATAATGATAATCAATCAACAACGAATGAAGAAACAAATAATATTAATATTACAAGTTCATTTAACGATTGGAGAAATACATGTCAAACATTTTTTAATAATTTTACAAGTAAAATATCTAATGAATCTGGTTTTGATACAAATAATCATAGGCAAAATCCAGTATCAAGAGAAATTCCAACATATTCAGAAAGTTTACATAATGATATTTTAAGAAAAGAAATTGCTACATCAGCATCAAATTTATATAATACAAATAATGTTAATAATGTGAATAATGATGAAACAAAAGAAAGTAGTATTAATGAAAATAAAAAAACATCTCAATTACCGAAAAATGTAGTGCCAAATACAATAATGTTAGCAAGAATAACACCGACAAATAGCACAAATTTTTTAAATCCGATTTCTTCAAATGAAGTATTAAGTTCAACTACAAGTAGTATTTCAAGTCCAATTAATAGTTTAAGTTCGATATCTTTATGTAGTACTTCATCTCAGGCTATTAATCCTAATAATTTGAATGCTTTCTCTCCAATATCATTATCACCATCATCATCTCAACGTCAAAATGATTTAGATATACAACATCATAAAAATATTCTTGATAATAAAACATTCAAAAATGTTGTTACATCTAATAATGGTAATGGTTCTGGTTGTGATTGTTCCGATGATGAAATTATTACAAAATATAATACTAGACAACGATCAATTGCAAAAAATATTCATAATAATATGAATAATAATCAATCATCATCAACATTATCTTCTTCATTTTCTACGTCCAAAAAGGCTAATGTAATAGGAATAGAAGAATCGAATACAGGTGTTATCGATAAAAGTTCACCATTATCTCATCAGAGTTATTCGGTATTCGAAGATCCAAGTGGTTCAACTGCTCAAAGTCGCTCAAATAGTCGAAGTTTACATGACAATAATCAAATGAAAAGTTGTGACGGTTCATCAGGTTCATCATTTGAAGAACTTGGAGCTGTTGGTGGTGATAGTGGTGGTGGTGGTGGTGTTGATGGAACTGGAACTTGTAGTACATCAAGTGATAATGAAAATTGGCAAATGGTTAATAAAACAGAAATTCCTCCATTTTCTATTTTTAATCGAAAACCAGAAACCGCGACACCATCAACAGCAACAACAGCAGCAGGAGCTACTACAAAAATAACAAAAGAAACGGAAAAAACAAGAGAATATAATGATTGGTATAAAGCTGGCTGTCCTGGACCATCAAGATTATTCTTTGAGAATAATAGAAATGATACATTCCTCTCACATTCCAATATTTCTAAATTAACAGATAAAATAACAAACAGTAATATCAATTGTCCATCAGATGAATCAAAACAATTGATTTGGTGTAAGATTGTAGAAAATAAGCCTGTACGTCGTATAACAAGACGACGTTCTGATAGTTATATATACAAACCAAATTTAAATCGTTCAGATCATCAACAAGATTCAAAAATATTTCAACAATTAGATGAAGAATCTGATGAGGCTGAACGAGAAGAAAGAAAATTACGTAAACGTATTAAAAAATGCTGTAAAAAATGTGGTAAAAGTAAAAAAAGTATTGAATGTCAAGTTGATAAATTTAGGCAAGAATTAGAATCATCATCATTATCATCATCACAATTATCACCGACTAAAATAAAACATGAATTAGCTTTATTTGTTGAATATTTGGAGCAAAGAGCAAAATCATTTGATTTCTCTGATGATTCAGAAACCAATAATGAACAAGAGATTGAAGATATTATTAATGGTGATTTTAGTAATAATCGTCAAAGACAACAAATTGATCATCATCGAAGTGAAGATGAAGCTAATAATTCTCATTCAACATCACAAGAATTACATCATGAAGATGATTCATATTCTACAACAACTGTAGATAATGATGGTATTCATGTTTATGCACCAGAAGAGGCAAAATCCTATAAACAACATCGACGTTTAAGGCATGATCCACGTTTTATAAATTTAATTGATTACAAATTAAGGTGAGAATAATAATAATAAAAAAAAAATGTATTCTAATGAAACTTTTTTGCTATGTTGTTGTTCTTTTAAAATAGTTCCCAATTAGATGATCTCTCTGTAAAACAATTAAAAGAAATTTTAATGTTAAATCGAGTCGATTTTAAGGGATGCTGTGAGAAAAAAGAACTGTTAGATAGAGTTAAACGTTTGTGGAAGGAACTTCAAGCATGTCCTGGTAAATAATAAAAATAATGATATAATAATATTAATCGTAGATTAATTAATTAAATTACTGTAAAATTTTTCTCTTCATTATAATTTTAGAAATTGAAAAAATACCAGCCGATGATTTATGTAAGATATGCATGGATGCACCAATTGAATGTGTAATATTAGAATGTGGTCATATGGCAACATGCACAAATTGTGGTAAAGTTTTGAGTGAATGTCCGATATGCAGACAATATATTGTTAGGGTAGTACGATTTTTTAAATCATAAAAAAAATAAATAAAAAAAAAACATATATATTTCTCAAGTTAGTGCTTTAAACAATATTATCAATAATAATATTTAATTTGAAAAATCGTTAATTTGAAATTTTTTAAAATAAAAATGAAAAAAAAAATTCTATTAAATTGAAGATTGGTAAAAGAAAAAAAAAAAATCAACACAATCCTCCTTCTTACTTTTTTCCATTATACATATATGTATATACATATGTATTCATTATATAGTATTAGTATATACCTATACAAACTTATGATTGATGGGCCGCCGCCTTACTAATAGCCAGCCTTCTTATTTTGAATTTCGACTTTTATTTAGAAGACTTGAAAATCAGAGAAAAAAGGCAGATAATTTATACAGAACAAAAAAAATGAAATAAAATAAAATAAAGGCTAAATTCAGAACGTTTCTGTGATTTTCAAATGATAAATAAATAAAAAAAATTGAAATTCAAAATTTTGACCTATTCGTAAACGGCCCAATATGTTCCTTTTTATTATTTAGAGAGAACAATTAGTATTGTTTTTGTTTCAAATTTTTGTCTATTATTTTAGAAAATGAAATTTTTTATTGTTGAAATTAACAAATGGAGGTATAAAATGTATGTAATAGAAAAATGCCAAATTTTTCGTTAAAAGAAACAAAATTTAGTAGAAGTAGTAATTTACCAACGGTTTATTTGTTTTTTTAAAATTTTTTTTATTCTTTTTTTTTTTTGAAAACATGTTTAAAAAGGAAGAACAATAATAATAATAATAAAAATAAACGAGGCATCGAAGGTCGATTCACACATATCCGATCCTGTTCCTATCCGTCCGTGCGATCGAGTTCTGGAAACACGTTTGTATGTGATTCAAATCTATTCACACACACTTATCTGGCCCGGTTCCGTGCGGTCAAGAACCAGCACACACATGAGTGGAAAAACTGTATCTGATGTGTGTGAATCGAACTTTAATATATGTTTCAAAATTTTAACGTGATATTTAGAATAACTACTCTAAAAGAGTATATTTTACTTTTTAAAACAAAAAAAAACAATAAATTGTATTTAAAAAATTTAAAGAGTAATTGAATAAAAAGAAATTTTAGTTTGTTTATTATATAAAATAATTTTGATTTTGTTTTATTTTTTCCAATTTATTAGTCTAGTCTCTACCAAATTGATGAGTATCTTTTGGCTTATCAACACGTACAATTCTTTCTGCAATATTAAAATATCCTTCATATTCTATAATATCTGGTGTTGTATCATAATGATAATGACCACCCCAATTACTTGTTGAGAAACTATGAAAATGTTGTAAACGTAAATCAAGACCCTTAGAAGAAAAAAAAATTAAATGATATATTAAATTTTGTGTGTGTGTAGGTATTTTGTTTCACAGCTATTTCTACACCTTGGCTGCCAGTGTGAACACGACAAAAATGCTTTAACACAATCTCTCAAAGTTGGCGTGTGGAAGAAAACTTCTGCAATGATAACCGGTGATACGCTGGCGTGCAATTGAACACTTTTTTTGTGATCGATCACCAGTGATACATTGGCGTGTGTAGTGGAGAAGCACTTTTGTCGTGTTCACCGGTGGTGATACACTGGCAGCCAAGGTGTTAATATATATATATTTTTTTCTTAAACTTACACAATCACGTGTAATAAGAGTTCCCAATGCATTTAAAGTTGCTGGCATTTCAAAAAATTTTAACCATGAATTTAATTGTTCCTCAGTATAAATTGGTGTCTTTGAGAAATTTCTCATAACATGCTGTTTAACTTTACCTTGTTTTATTAAAAAAATACCACCCAAACCTTTAATTAAAAAAAAAAAAAAAAAAAAAAAAAAAAAAAAAACATTTCGTTTTTGTAAAAATTAGAAAAAACAAAAAAAGATAGAAATATGATTAAAAACGCCCCCGGGTGGGCTCGAACCACCAACCTTTCGGTTAACCATTGCGCCACGGAGGCATGCATTCATAATGTTTCAAATTTTAATTTAAATCTTTACATTACCTATTGTTTTCTCTTTATAAAATTCAGTTAATCCTAAACGTATACTTTCAATAAAATTTTGTTGTCCTGTACGTTTTTTACAATTTACTTTTAATATTTTTCCTTGTTTTCCTTCACATGCATACAAATTTAATAATAGCGCACATCTTTTTTCATCTTTTGGTACTTTTTCTAATACACAATCTTCATTTGGACCATGTATTTTTGCTGTATAACTCATATTATTTAAATCATCATTTTTTAAATCAATATTTAAATTAAATATTCCTTCACAATTTGTATTACGTAATGGATATGGTCCAGCACCAGCACCAATTGAAAATATATTACATTTAAAATCTTTATTGGATTTTTTTAAAATTTCAGGAATATTATAAATTTTATTTAAATCAATATTTGGTAAAAGATATGGTGGTCCTCCAACTTCAATTAATGATGATGATCCACATAAACCTTTTAAAAAAATTTAAATGAATTGAATAAAATAATATGCACAATATTGTAGATCGTAGAGGATGTGTAGGTGTACATACCAGAATTGGCTAAATAATATGGAGATGATTTCAAATCAGGACAATCAATAACTTCAACTTGAACTTCATGGAAATTATTTTTCAAATAATTTTGTAAAACTGTAAAATATAAATTAAATTTATAATTTTTTAATCTATAGATTTCTTCTTTTTTTTCTTTTTTTTTTAAGTCTTGTTGGTTACTTAAAAAGCTCAAAAGCTTGAAGATAACACAAAAATATAATTGATATCGTGTTTTCTTTCTTTCTTGTATGGTTTTTTTTTTCTATTCCTATAAAACGAAATCATGAAATCTATATGGGGAATTCCATTTGTAACGGGTGTGACATGCTGACTCTTAAATATTGAAAAACTCGTACAGCAATTGCATTCTGATTATACTTTTATGTTCTTAATATGCCTTCTGGTGAAAGCAAACGACAGTTACGATAAAACAGAAAACTTCAAATATTTTTAATCAGAATCGTCATTTTAGTAGCATAACGGGTGTGACGCTAACGATTTCGAATTTCACGGATTTCCGTATACATATTTTACTGAATATCCTAAAATTTTCATATGAACAATTTCAAAAATTATTTTCAATTATACTGTAGACACTTGAAAGAATCTTTTGGAAAAATTTGACGAGGAACAATGTAATACTTTTTTCATAATTAAAAAAAAGAAATGTAACGGGTGTGACATTTTTTGTAACGGGCGTGACAGCAAAACGAGTTTCTACTGATAAGTAGCAAACAATTTTTTTAAATACTGTTCTCGATAGTGATATCGTAAATAATTTAACACTATACTTTATTTAACAATTAAAGTCAGTACAGGCAAGATAGGCATACTTTTCCATATTCTTTCACAAATTGTTTGAATAAATCTGTCTCGTGTGTGGGGTGATCAGATCTCAATTTCAATCGAGAAAAATCTTTTAAATTGAATATTACCAAGGGCAACAAACTCATCGGGTACTGCCTCCATAAGCACAACACTGACTTTAATTGTTAAATAGAGTATAGATACACCAAAAATTTATATATATGTACCTAACCAAATCAAAGTGGTCGATTTGCGTGGAACTCCCCATGTATGTATGCAGTATGTATATAAAAATGTATAAAAAAAAAAGTAAAAATAAAATTACCTGATTGAACTTCATCTAAAGGTGGAACATGTAAGTTAACTTCTTCAAAAAGTAAACTGCTGGTATCCAATGCACTCATTTTGATTAAAAACACTCAACTTTTTTGTTTTTTAATTTAATTTTTTTTTTGTTTCAATGAATAGGTATATATTGTGTAGGTATATACTCCAAAAGTAACACAGATTTATTTTTTTTTTTTGTTTTAATTTTATAAAATTGAATAAAAAAATAAAAAAAAAAACCAAAACAAAGAATGAGCACGCACGCACTGATCGTGTTATATGATTCGCGCTTTTCAATTATCAACTAAGCCAATTCAAAAAGCGACTAAATTATATATACTATATTATAAAATGATGATTTTTCAAATTAAAATTCTGACTTATTAAATAAACCAAAATATATAGGTATGTATGTATATTAGACTGTCCCTTATTTGTTCTACAAAAAAAATATATATATTTTTTTTTGGAAATTCGCCTCCTACCCCTCAATTTTTTTACTTATTACATATACATACCTACAAAATAATTAAAATCCTAAAATTTCATAACTTTTGGAAGTTATTTTATTACCCGTGCCGACAAAGGGTTTGAAAAATTTATATAGCAAATTGAAAATATTTTTTTTTTTGAAAAAATTTATATGGTAAGAAAAGTGGGACTAGTGAACACTTTGGGCTATATTATATCGTCGGCCTAGAGCCAAAGGAACGTAACTGAATTTTAAAAATTTTGGAAGAGAACATGAAATTGTCTTAGAATTTTGATCATTGAATTGTTTTCTACCATTTGCATTTGGACAAGAAAATAACAAAGAAAAGATCTGATACTGTTTTATTTTAAAAACGGTATAGATAAAAAACAAAAGATTTCAACATAAAGAATCAGAAAATATGAAAAACATAATTTTGGAAATTTTTCAGTTACGTTTCTTTGGCTCTAGGCCGACGATATCTCAGGTTTCTGTTGCACCGATTTGAATCAAATAAAAAAGACTAGAGGAAAAAAATAATTAAATTAAATTTCAATGTAATTTTTGTTTTTTTCGAAAAAGTGCAAAAATATGAGAAGTCGTAGCGTAGTAGAAGGGAAAAAAACATTAATTTTTGCCCTAGTTAACAAATTTTGTTTAGAAGAGAACCCTTTAAGAAATATCCTGGCAATATTTCAACTTTCTACTTTTACGTGAACATACTTTTTAAAAAGGACAAAAAGGTCTACAAAAATTTCTTTAACATATAGATGGAAGGAGTTTTTGTGTCTTGTAGCTTGTTCCCTGTTTGCAGAGATCTTTTTTGTTTAAAAGAAAAATTTATAGGGAATGACAAAAAATTTCAAAATTTTCGGATCACGAGGTCTAAAGAGATATTCAAATTTGAAATCTGATTTTTGACAAAAACGTGCTAACATAATATGAACTTTACATATTTTTAGTACATTTTTTTAAGTAAAAAGAACCCCTTTTGCGGCACGGGTAAATGATTTTCTAGAGCTTTTAAATTTTTAGATTTTTTTCAGATCGTCAAGTACAAAAAATTCAGGGGGTAAGACGTAAGACACTAAGAATCTGAAAGTTGAAAAATAAGGGATACCCTAATGTATTATATATGTATATAAAAAAAAACAAGTGTAAATAAATGAAAATAAAAAAGAATGTAAATTAATATCTGGTTGATTTGATATGCATGCAATAAAAAAAAAAAAAGAGATAGAAACTAAAACTTATATGAATTGAAAAAAAATTCAATTAACTTAGCTCTCTTTGGATTTATCAAAAACCTCCAATTTCAATGTTTTGTTTGCGGTTGTGTAGCTTATAAAAATGAATTTAAAAAAAAATTAAAATGTTTTGTATTGTATATAGATGTTTTATTTGTCCATATGGTTATGTATAATAATATGTCATGTATTTACACAATCTAATTTTATTTATATTTTAAAAAAAATTATACATAACATACATACATACATAGGTATACCTACATAATATAAAATTCTGTTAAAATGAGAAATTTTTTAATTGAAAATTTTGTTATCATCTTTTTATCATGAAAATTATAAAAAAAAAATAATAATTTAAATTTAACAATTTAAAAAATAATTTGTTTTTGCACATGTATTAAGGGTATTCACTCTTTTTGTTGCAACCTTACTTTTTTTTACACTTTTACTATACGAATATCTGCAACGAAGAGTAAACGCACCTATACCTTCAAGTAGGTATTGCATATCTTGCATTCGATGTATTGTAGCAAGAAAATGAAACGATACAACAAGTCAATCCTGCACATGTATACGTAGTAATGACTAACTTTTTACTTTGCAATATACATATGTATAACGTATGTTTGCAATAGGTCGTAGGTATTGCAAATGTGCAAGACTGTAGCAAATTTAGTTTTTTAGCAATTGTTGTTGCATTTTCATGCTACGATACACCGAATGCAATGATGCAATACATATAATATTTGCACCAAAAAGAGTGAATACCCTTATTAATTTGATTTTTATTTGTTTTTTTTTTTGGAGTTACAATTGCAGTATTTGCATTGGAAAGAAATTCACTGAAAGTACGTCAGATGCTAAGAGTTCATGGAAAAAAAAAAATTCAAAATAACAGTAAAAATGCATGGACAACTATAATTTTTTATGAATAAAAAATCATTGATTGAGTGGGTTATTTTAAAAAGTACAACAATGTAAATGTATAATAGACGTTTTGGGAGAAAAAAAAATAGTATAAAAAGTTTAAGGTTCTTATCAACAACATTGTCTGTTATTGTTCCTCATATAATCCTCTGTTTCACGTTTCACCCTTCTAAAAATAAGTTTTAAAGGGAGAAACAATAATTAAGGAGGAATATTGTTTACTATACCTACATGTTTAGTAAATAGTGTACAACAAATCAGAACAAATGGGTTAAAAGGGTTTCTCACAAAAAATATGTAAGTTACATGAAGTAGTGGTGGAAGAAGACACTTACTGCCCCCTTTGGCCCAGTTTCATAATACATTTTATGTAAAAATTTTTGAATAAGTATTTCAGTTTCTCTATTAGAAAATGTTCAATAACGAAAAAACATGTTAATTTTATTTGCAATAATAAAAATTCTATGTATATCTCTGCCGTACAAAGGACAATCGCGTCAATTACATTTTCACTCATTTTGACTTAGATATATTTATGATATAATATATAGTTATACATATGAACTAGTGGAAAAATTAAATTATATATATAATATATAATATATAGACATATTTTTTAATAGAGAATTTTTCCTTCAGTTCATATATATAACTATATATTATATCATAAACATATTTAACTCAAAATGAGTGAAAATGTAATTGACGCGATTGTCCTTTGTACGGCAGATCTTATCTTATATGGATTGAAAAAAAAAATAAAATAAATATATAAAAGGAACAAAAATAAAACAATATTTTTCAATTTAAATTCAAGATAAGAAAGTGTTGTTCGTAACGACTTTTGTTTCACTCAGTTAACTGATAATAAATTATTACTTTTTTTTTTCTCCGATTATCAGTAAAATTTATTATATAGGTACCTATATCATATGCTTTTTAAATATTTAAATATAAATATGTATTAAACCTTTAAAAAAATTGATGCGGTGTATGTAACATTTTATATGAGAATAAAAAAATAATTAACGGGGTGATGACGTTGAATATATAGAATAGAGAATAAAAACAATACGATTAATAATATGTATTTTTATGAGATATGTTCGCTGATATAACACATATGTTTGTACATATGTGTAATTTAAAGTAACGTAACGATTTCCCAAGTAACCAATTCTCAGAAAATAAGGTCATGATCAGACTATATTTCTACGTACAATGGACAAAATGTCTAAGGACATTTTTACTCATTTTGAATTATAGCTGAAATTATTTCAGTTGAAGGTTCATTGCGCATGTTTTACTTGTCGTAGTGATCTTCTTGTGTATACATATACGAAAGAAGAAACCTGTTTATTAGAATTTGCAACAAGAAAAACGCATGTGTGTAAGTATCTTTTCTTCTGCGCATGCCAACGTAGTACAATACGAAACTTCAACACTTTTGGGACAAGCTATATACTTTATTTAACAATTAAAGAGCCAAAACACATTGGTTGGAATGCGCTAGTTGTAACAATTTTTTTCCTACTTGGTATAATAAGAATAGTCTAAAATAATTTTAGCTGACGGTTGTAATACACTCACGCTCGTTACAACTTGGTCGTACCACCATCAGGTGTATTTTCAGGAGTTGTTAAAACCGGTTATAAACTCGTTTGCGACGGTGGCAGTAGTCCTAGTCTATATTCAGCCAAAGTCAGTACAGGCAAGATAGGCATACTTTTCTATACTCTTTTACATTTCGTTTGTACCACTGATATAAATAGACTGGATGGAACAACTGTAGGAAACACCATACTGTAAAAATGGGACAACATTTATATTGTTGTCTCACTCTTAGGGAATTCGTCATGTTGTAATGAACGAAGAGTGATTTAAACATTTGATATTTTTAATAGGTAGATGGAGGCACAATTTTCATTTAAAATAAAATTAAATTAACTGGATTTGAATTAAAATTAAAATTCATTCGATAAAAATCAAAGAGTATAGAAAAGTATGCCTATCTTGCCTGTACGGACTTTAATTGTTAAATAAAGTATAAACGACTACAATGAAGATGACGTTAGATCTGCCGTACAAAGGACAATCGCGTCAATTACATTTTCACTCATTTTGAGTTAAATATATTTATGATATAATAATTATATAGTTATATATATGAACTGAAGGAAAAATTCTCTATTAAAAAATATGTCTATATATTATATATTATATATATAATTTAATTTTTTCACTAGTTCATATGTATAACTATATATTATATCATAAATATATCTAAGTCAAAATGAGTGAAAATGTAATTGACGCGATTGTCCTTTGTACGGTAGAGATGTATAACGTCTAGAAGTGAAAAATTACAGCAATTTTAGTACATTTTTTTTTTATACTAAAATATATGCAAAAATCCATAACTACTTAAAAATGTGAGTTTTTCCCATTGACTTATACGGCAGACTTGATTGACAACCAGGTTGTAACAATAACACAAAAACATACAATGCCTGCCATTGCAGCCAACCTACCAACTAAAATCGCTGCATTGTGTTTTCAGTATAAGATTGAGACATATATATGAATTATTTTCGTTAATTCAATAGGTTATAAATTATAACCACCTCACTTTCACTTCATATTGATTGTCGTTGCTGTCAAATTTGAATATATTCAAATTTAGAAACGTTGGAAAATCCTCCATTGAAATCACGAATTTACAAGTGATCATTGTGCCTCCATCTATCTATCAAAATTATCAAATGTTTAAATTGATTTTCGTTCATTGAAACATGACGAATCACCTATGAGTGAGACAACAATATATTTAGTCCCATTTTTTACAGTATGGTGTTTCGTACAGATTTTTTATCCAGATATTATAAGTCAATGGTTTTTCCCCACTTTTCTTTTTGCTGCCGGAAAAATAAAATATACAAAACCATTGAGTAATTTTCTTACGTTTCGTTTGAAAAAGATAAAAAAATAAATTGATGTTTCATTTTACATACCAATATCAGTGTATAGAGAAGAGTGTAGGGTCACTTCATACAAAATGTTGCTAGAAAAATTAGAAAAATATAATAGTATATGTAAAATACACTCACAGTTGGGCTAAAAATAGTCCACATAATAAATCTTGAATGAGCAAGAGAGACAATTAATTCCCTATCGTTGTATTGTAACCAATATACGAAACTTACATATCATAGGGGAAAACATACTGTACATTTTTTATTGACATAAAAGTTTAAAAAATCTGATTTCAGTTTTTAAATGTATTTATTTCAGAAAAATTAGTCAATATAAAATTTAAAGTTTAATTTGTACTTAAAAAATTATTATCACATTAAAAAATGTTACATAAATCACAAAAATATATATTTTAAAAAACTTGTACATTATATCATTATTTTATTACTTACATATGTGTCACAGTCCACAGATAATATTTTGTTTTTATTAAAACTAATATGAAACAACAATAATTTAAAATAATATCACTGCACTAAATTTACCAACTTATCACATGAATATTTAAGAATTAAATAGGTAAAGCGGATCGAAGGATCTTTTTTGAATATATAATTTTTTTCATTAATGACTATTCAAAAATTTTGTTGTGTCCGTTAACTAATTATAATTTTAAATTTAAGAATTTCTATACATATAAGAATATTAACTACAATTCGAATTTCAATAAAAAACCCAACTACCTAATTTTTAAAAAAGTCCATATGTTTTTTAAGTAATTTTAAATTTCAAAAATATCTTCATTTATTTCATTATTATCTATTACAATATAGATATATGTATTTACATAATTTATAGTACCTAATTTCCATTTCAGTATGTGAATCATTATTATACAGGCAATATACCTGATTCATGACCGATCATATTTTCAATTGAAGAAAGTGTAAAAATTTTTTTCTATAAAATTCCTAAAGACCGTAATAAAAAAAGGATAAACCTTTATTGATCTTCACGACTCTTTTAATAATTATATATATGTATTTAGACATAGAAAATTTGTTTTTCATTCATTTTTTATTTTTGCAATTTTAAATGCAAAAATATTTACAAGAATTTTATTATAAATATTGTTTTATTTTTAAATTAAAAAAAAAAAAACAAAACTGCGGTACCACTTTTAGTACTTTTTACAAAAACAAAGTGGGGACATATGTTGCTATGAAAGTAATAGGAATAAGAAGATTACTAACCCATTAACACCTGATAGGGCCGTCTAATACGTATTATATAGTTGGAATAGGGATAGGTATATTTTTTCTTCATATAAATATTTGGTTAGTCATATGAGTGTTCTTTTCTGACGCATGCAATTTTTTTTTTATTTTTTTTTTTATTTTTTTTTTTAAATATTTTTAATTGCGTTCTTCATTATGATTGGATGTCATTTTTTTGTGTACCGTTATGCAGTTGTGACTATACTCTCCTTCTCTATACTCTGCCAATATTCACATCAGATAGGTGTTATGTGTTATTCTAATATTTGAAAATTATATTCTACGTCCTTTAAAAAACATGTGCCCATACAGTCCATACAGAAAATATACATTCGTTCCTTATATGTATGTATATATATTTTTTCTGTGCGTTTGTATGTCACTGAACTCCTCCTAAACGGCTGGACCGATTTTAATGAAATTTTTTGTGTGTCTTCAGGTGGATCCGAGAATGGTTTAGATTCACATTTCGGTCTAATTACTCAGGTGCAGGGGCAGTATTTCTTGAATTTTTAGTTTCTAAAGATTTGAATACTAAAGAAATGACTACTAGATTTTGATTCTTTAGGGATATGCCTGTTCTGGATCACGGCTCAGGCTCAGTGACGTTATCACGTTATCAGTGCGAGGTCAAGTGGTTCAAGGTTACGTGTTGTTAGTGAGGGGTGACAAGGGGCCAAGGTTACGTGTTATCAGTAGGGGTAACAAGAGTGAATATTTTTTTTCTTATCAGTGTGGGATCATGCGGGAGTTAATATATTTTTATTATCATAGAGGAATCATACAGGGGTTAAAATTTTGTTTTTATCAGTGAGGGATCATGTGGGTTAAAATTATGCGGGTTATTATTAAATAAGCAATATAAAATTGTTGATACATATTAATTATGAAAGTGAAAAATGTTTCTAATTTATGTCAAGACACTACAAGCCAAGGACAAGGACGCCACATAAACGAAAGGACAGAACAACGTCTGTCGGGCCATCTAGTATGTATGTATATATGTATGTACCTCTGTATATATCAAATTATTTAAAATTACTTAATTTTGCATGTTTATATCTCTGGATTATTTCTCTTATGAAATTGAAGAAGTTACTCCTCCAGTGTACTAAACAATCGCAACAAGCTGAGTTTTAAGGCATATTTTTATATTGATATTTTTATTCATATCAATAATTAATTTACTTCTTGCATAATTCTGTTCTCACCAAATAAATTCTGAGAATTACATTATTATTTCCCATGAGAATTTAGCACCTGTGATGTTAACACAATTTCTAAGAAACCCCCAAATGATCATTATTCATTAAACTTTCACCTACTTTCTATAAATTGGCACACTCTGATCAAATAAATGGATCGAAGTTGATTTTTGAAAATTAAAAAGATAAAAATAAAGGATACAAATTTTATTTTAAAGTTCTTTTGAATTATAATAATAATTATAACAGTGTCATATAACACAGACTTCTTTTAATCTTTTAATAATGAAATTTTAGTAAAATGTAAAATATTTATTCAATTCTTAAAGGATTTATCGATTTGAATTGAATATCCACAGAATCTTGATCTTCTGATGGTTCAAATTTTATACTACTACTGAGTTTTTCTACGTCAGCTAAACCATTTGGACTTTCAACTGCTTTTATTAATTCCTGAAATTTGAGAAGAAAAAAAATGATTTCAAAAAAAAAAATTAAAAAATTAATCTAAATATTTACATTGAAACTTTCCATTAAAAATGCTTTAGATGCAGTATTCAAACTTCTTGGAGGATAACCTCTCATCATATCCGAGAGATAATTATATAAACTTCTGGAATATACATAATATGTTTTCTTGTTTTAGTTCAAATTCAAGAATAAATTCTTATTATAAGTACATACTTAAAATCAATATCATCATCTCCATTTACAGGAGGATGTTCTTCAGTTTCAGCAAAAATTTTAAACATCATTGGTATTTCATATTCACAATTTTTATCATAACCTTCTGATTCAAAATATTTGATCCAATTTTCATTATTTTTAAACATTGGTGTATTACAATTTTTTGCAACATCTTCTTGTGCTTTCTTATTAAGTTTATCAATATATTCTAGAATAGAAGTATATGTATATGTATATAGGTAGTTATGAGAAAAATAATTTAAAATTTTTATTTTAAAAAATTTTTACATACCTTCAATTTCACCAGGTTTAACTTTACAGAATTTCTTGATTATTTCTTCATCATATCCATGTTGTTGAATATGTTCAAGAATTTTCCTTTTATTATAAGAGTTTAGGCAGTGAAGACTTGAATTCTCATTTTTCTTTTTCGATGTTTGACCCTGTGCTTCATTTTGCTGAATTTGTGGTTGCGAATCTTCACTTTGTGTTTTCTCCATATTATTTATGTATTTTTATAATGAATGATATGATATATACTTATTTATACTTATGATAAAAAGTTTAAAAATACAAAATTTTTCCAGAAAACAATTAACGGGCACGCACGCTTACTGTAATTTTTTTCAAATATTTTGTATGTCAATTCCAATTGTCATTGTCTTGATTGGCTTGATGATGATGTCAACTTCTATTCTAGCAACCATATCCCACGATTTCCACGCTGCCACGCTGGACAATCAGCCAAAATACACCAGGTAGTAATGCGCTAGTTGTAACAATTTTTTTCCAACTTGGTATAATAAGAATAGTCCAAAATAATTTTAGCACCGGGCAGTAATGCGCACGACCAAGTTGTAACGAGTGTAAGTGTATTACAACCGTCAGCTAAAATTATTTTGGACTATTCTTATTATACCAAGTAGGAAAAAAATTGTTACAACTAGCGCATTACTACCTGGTGTATTTTGGCTGATTGTCCAGCGTGGCAGCGTGGAAATCGTGGGATATGGTTGTTAGAATAGAAGTTGACATCATCATCAAGCCAATCAAGACAATGACAATTGGAATTGACATACAAAATATTTGAAAAAAATTACAGTAAGCGTGCGTGCCCGTTAATTGTTTTCTGGAAAAATTTTGTATTTTTAAACTTTTTATCATAAGTATAAATAAGTATATATCATATCATTCATTATAAAAATACATAAATAATATGGAGAAAACACAAAGTGAAGATTCGCAACCACAAATTCAGCAAAATGAAGCACAGGGTCAAACATCGAAAAAGAAAAATGAGAATTCAAGTCTTCACTGCCTAAACTCTTATAATAAAAGGAAAATTCTTGAACATATTCAACAACATGGATATGATGAAGAAATAATCAAGAAATTCTGTAAAGTTAAACCTGGTGAAGTTGAAGGTATGTAAAAATTTTTTAAAATAAAAATTTTAAATTATTTTTCTTATAACTACCTATATACATATACATATACTTCTATTCTAGAATATATTGATAAACTTAATAAGAAAGCACAAGAAGATGTTGCAAAAAATTGTAATACACCAATGTTTAAAAATAATGAAAATTGGATCAAATATTTCGAATCAGAAGGTTATGATAAAAATTGTGAATATGAAATACCAATGATGTTTAAAATTTTTGCTGAAACTGAAGAACATCCTCCTGTAAATGGAGATGATGATATTGATTTTAAGTATGTACTTATAATAAGAATTTATTCTTGAATTTGAACTAAAACAAGAAAACATATTATGTATATTCCAGAAGTTTATATAATTATCTCTCGGATATGATGAGAGGTTATCCTCCAAGAAGTTTGAATACTGCATCTAAAGCATTTTTAATGGAAAGTTTCAATGTAAATATTTAGATTAATTTTTTAATTTTTTTTTTGAAATCATTTTTTTTCTTCTCAAATTTCAGGAATTAATAAAAGCAGTTGAAAGTCCAAATGGTTTAGCTGACGTAGAAAAACTCAGTAGTAGTATAAAATTTGAACCATCAGAAGATCAAGATTCTGTGGATATTCAATTCAAATCGATAAATCCTTTAAGAATTGAATAAATATTTTACATTTTACTAAAATTTCATTATTAAAAGATTAAAAGAAGTCTGTGTTATATGACACTGTTATAATTATTATTATAATTCAAAAGAACTTTAAAATAAAATTTGTATCCTTTATTTTTATCTTTTTAATTTTCAAAAATCAACTTCGATCCATTTATTTGATCAGAGTGTGCCAATTTATAGAAAGTAGGTGAAAGTTTAATGAATAATGATCATTTGGGGGTTTCTTAGAAATTGTGTTAACATCACAGGTGCTAAATTCTCATGGGAAATAATAATGTAATTCTCAGAATTTATTTGGTGAGAACAGAATTATGCAAGAAGTAAATTAATTATTGATATGAATAAAAATATCAATATAAAAATATGCCTTAAAACTCAGCTTGTTGCGATTGTTTAGTACACTGGAGGAGTAACTTCTTCAATTTCATAAGAGAAATAATCCAGAGATATAAACATGCAAAATTAAGTAATTTTAAATAATTTGATATATACAGAGGTACATACATATATATATACATACTAGATGGCCCGACAGACGTTGTTCTGTCCTTTCGTTTATGTGGCGTCCTTGTCCTTGGCTTGTAGTGTCTTGACATAAATTAGAAACATTTTTCACTTTCATAATTAATATGTATCAACAATTTTATATTGCTTATTTAATAATAACCCGCATAATTTTAACCCACATGATCCCTCACTGATAAAAACAAAATTTTAACCCCTGTATGATTCCTCTATGATAATAAAAATATATTAACTCCCGCATGATCCCACACTGATAAGAAAAAAAATATTCACTCTTGTTACCCCTACTGATAACACGTAACCTTGGCCCCTTGTCACCCCTCACTAACAACACGTAACCTTGAACCACTTGACCTCGCACTGATAACGTGATAACGTCACTGAGCCTGAGCCGTGATCCAGAACAGGCATATCCCTAAAGAATCAAAATCTAGTAGTCATTTCTTTAGTATTCAAATCTTTAGAAACTAAAAATTCAAGAAATACTGCCCCTGCACCTGAGTAATTAGACCGAAATGTGAATCTAAACCATTCTCGGATCCACCTGAAGACACACAAAAAATTTCATTAAAATCGGTCCAGCCGTTTAGGAGGAGTTCAGTGACATACAAACGCACAGAAAAAATATATATACATACATATAAGGAACGAATGTATATTTTCTGTATGGACTGTATGGGCACATGTTTTTTAAAGGACGTAGAATATAATTTTCAAATATTAGAATAACACATAACACCTATCTGATGTGAATATTGGTATGTAAAATGAAACATCAATTTATTTTTTTATCTTTTACAAACGAAACGTAAGAAAATTACTCAATGGTTTTGTATATTTTATTTTTCCGGCAGCAAAAAGAAAAGTGGGGAAAAACCATTGACTTATAATATCTGGATAAAAAATCTGTACGAAACACCATACTGTAAAAAATGGGACTAAATATATTGTTGTCTCACTCATAGGTGATTCGTCATGTTTCAATGAACGAAAATCAATTTAAACATTTGATAATTTTGATAGATAGATGGAGGCACAATGATCACTTGTAAATTCGTGATTTCAATGGAGGATTTTCCAACGTTTCTAAATTTGAATATATTCAAATTTGACAGCATCGACAATCAATATGAAGTGAAAGTGAGGTGGTTATAATTTATAACCTATTGAATTAACGAAAATAATTCATATATATGTCTCAATCTTATACTGAAAACACAATGCAGCGATTTTAGTTGGTAGGTTGGCTGCAATGGCAGGCATTGTATGTTTTTGTGTTATTGTTACAACCTGGTTGTCAATCAAGTCTGCCGTATAAGTCAATGGGAAAAACTCACATTTTTAAGTAGTTATGGATTTTTGCATATATTTTAGTATAAAAAAAAAATGTACTAAAATTGCTGTAATTTTTCACTTTTTCACATATATATAATATACATATTTAAATTCTATCTAAACCTAAATCCAGAAACACAATGTGTAGTTGTAGTATGAAGTACATGTAGTACTACAAGTTGTCAAAAATACTACAACTTTAGTTGTCATATGACATTATTACAAATATGTATTACAATACAATACAATGTGTAGTGTGTAGCTGTAGCTGAAAGTAGAACTTTTTCTACTTTATTTCACAACCTTACGCTACAGCTACACATTGTGTTTCAGCCTTAAAGCTAATTTATTACAAAAAATAAGTACTAAACAAAAATCATCTTCAAACAGACAGACAGATACCACTGATACCAACCAGTACCACAGTCCACATCCACAGTACAGTCAATAGTCATATCGTAGCAGCAGAGCTTACAGTAAAATATAATAATATTACTTTGTTGCCTTTTTTCACGGGAATATATTTTTTTTTTTTTTTGTGTAATATTAACAGTAAACGTTCGACTACTTTTCCTGACGTGTAGAAAAGAAATTGTTAATCTGTAGGGAAAAAAAAGTGCGGATAATAATTATTTATTATGTATAAAAAAAGAATACTGATAATATCGTAGTTTTTACATATTTATTAAAATTAGAAAAAATTATTCAAAATGAATAAATTGGAAAAAAAAATTGAATAAAGTTTCTTTTATTATTTTTAAAATAAACAAATTAGCTAATTAAAAAAGTTTTTTTTTTTTTTTTTTTTTGGGGGTTTTGAAAGGAACTTCCTTTTTTTTTTTTGAACTGTAATTTTTTTCAATAGTTTTTATTAAAATGAATTAGAAAAAAGAAAAAGTGTGGAATTATTTAACATAATTTCCGTGTTCATCTTATTCAAAAATGGATTATTGTGTTTTGTAAAAAAAAAATAACAAAAAAAAAAAACCATTTTAACACAACAAACCAAGAATTACAGAAAAAAAAATCCGTAAATTATATTCTAGTGCATATAAAAAAATAATAAAAGGAAAGCGCACACGTACATAATATTTATACACATATGTATGTATAATAATAGTAATGACAATATAGTAAAACTACCAAATTTCCTGATGTTTTGTTATTCTTTCCGTTAACCGATTACTTGTCCATTTTTTAACTCTTCTATAAAATTGATTTATGTATTTACTTTTGTTGTAGTTTTTTTTTATTTTCATTTATTCGCTTAATTTTCAAAATTATAATTTTTTTTCTCTTGTTACGTTAGTTAAAAATATCTTTAAGATTTTTATGTGACATTAAAATTAATGTTTTTCTTTTTACATATCAATAAAAAATATACCTATATAGGTATAAAAAATTTCTAGTATAATCCTTTTTTTCATCTGAATTTTCTAATTTGAAAATTTCTCTGGTTCATCATTTAAAATAATTAACTGAAAATGATGTATTAATTCGTTAAATTAATGTTTTGAAAAGCCGGTTTTTATCAGTTCAGTTAATTTTTGTAATTACATAGGTATTATACCTATGAGCCGTTTATTTTGAAAGTGAGGTAAGTTCACTTTTGATAAAAAAAAAAAATGAGATAAATTAATTTTCAGATGAAGATCGATATACATATGTATGTAGGTATGTGTCCATCAGATGCAAAAAGGGGCCTTTGTCATATTAAGTCATTTTGAGTTATTAAGCAAAATTATTTCTGGAAGAAACTATCAATAAATGTGATGAAGAAAATGGATCACATTGCTTATTATCATCTAATAGGACCATGTTTCAACAAAAAAAGGTAAACAAAATAATAATTTTGATCGATTTATCGAAAAAATTAAACTGGAAAAATGATCCTTTTTACAACTAACCTAAGTAGTATTTTTTTTTACTAGAAAAGAGTACAATTTCGCATCAAAAAGTACTCTTTTCCAGTACAATATTGTTGGAGTAAGAGACTATAATATGAAACTGAAAATTGGAGGAAAAGGTACTGTTTTGCAAATGAGCTCATATTTTGGTGATCAAAATACAGAGAAAAAAGTATTTTTATTTTCTTTTGAAAGTAAAGTAAATACAATTAGATTTTTAAAAGACCTTTCAAATGACGTATATAACTCATTTTTTTTTTTTTTTCAAAATATGACAAAAGGCCCTTTTGCAACTGATAGACAGACACATATGCCCTTTCAACTACATACTTATTCATAATATTGAAGTTATTATTATTGTAATATTATTCTCTAGAATTTTCCATCAGAAATTAAGTTCTAATATACCTATATGAAACTTCTATGGCAGCTTAGATATTTTTAAAACCTTGAATATCTCGAAACAAAATCAAATGGACTTACCTACCCCACTTTCAAAATAAACGGCCTCATATGTGAAATTTTGTATGAGTATAAATTGATAAATTTATGTGATTATTACATGTCTAAAAAAAAAACTATAAATGAGAAGGAAATGATACCTACTTAATTAATAATTTAATTTAAAATACATAATTTTTTTTTTATAACTTGTGTAGGAAAAAAAAAATTGCATAAATTCAAATTAATGTGTAATTTACTGACTTCATAAATTTATATTTGAAATTATTATCCTTATTATCCTTATTATTTTTTTTTTTACATTTTCATTTTTAACATTTTTATAAGTAACAGTAATAATAATCATATCTACTTACATACTTATATATATACAATAAAAAATTTATGATAATTTTAATAATTTATTAAAATTACATTACACACACGTAGAAAAAAGACAAAAATTAAATAATTAAAGAAAAAAAAATCTAGGTATCTAGTATCTACCTATTTCAAATTTTCCCGTATTATCATTATTTATTTATTATTATTTTTTTCATTTTTGTAGTTTTAAGTTTCGTGTACATAATAGCTCTACTTACATATAATATTATCTTTTTATTGTTAAAAAAAAAAATTAAAACAAAAAAAAAAAAAAAATCCACACATGTACCTAGGTTGCGGTTTTTTTGTTTGTTTTCTGCAAAGAAAGTATAAAATATGATTTGTCTATACTTATAATCGCATGTACATACATACAGTGCCCACAAAAAGTATTGGCTCACAAAAGAATATCAAATATAAACCGTAATAACGGGGAAAAAATAAGAGCTACAACTAAATGATGTAAGTACTAGAAATATTTTCTTTATTGTGTCTTATTTTCAAAAATAAAACAAAATTTCAATGTCCCTATAGTATAAAATACAAAAACAACAATAAATTCTTGCTATTCTTTCGTGGTAACCCTGTTTATGGAGGTAATAACGAATATTTCCTAATGAAACTGACATTCCTAAAGTGTTTAGCACCTCTGCAGCTAGTTTTAAAACACTTATTGCAAGGTCTTGCTTGACCTTTAACATTATTATTAAGTTTTTCCCTTTTAGAATATATAAAATAATATTATTTTACAGGATGTTGACCGATTTCTAAGGAATTTTTAACTGTTCTTTTTTCACAAAATTTATGAATTATGTTTTTACTAGTAGAATATGATCTATTGACAACTATTTTAATATATATCTGTAAAAATATTTTAATTTAAATAAATCAATTATTATTTTTCTTTTTTCTTCAGTAGTTTCATGGTTTTTCCGACTCATTTTTCACGAACTACACTATTTTTATCACAAAATAATGATTGATCCTTATGAAAATAAACTCAGAACTACAATGCCTAATAGACTGAGGTCCTTTTACTTAGTATCCTTGCAAAACAAAGCCTTAAAATACCATTAAATACTGACTGAGCCAATACTTTTTGCGCATGATATTTGAAGTATAAATGAATTTATTGTTGTTTTTGTATTTTATACTATAGGGACATTGAAATTTTGATTTATTTTTTAAAATAAGACACAATAAAGAAAATATTTCTAGTACATCATTTAGTTGTAGCTCTTATTTTTTCCCTGTTATTACGGTTTATATTTGATATTCGTTGATGAGCCAATACTTTTTGTGGGCACTGTACGTACATCCTATACGTACATATGTATGTATATATACAGAAAAATTATTTTCATAGATATGTACCTACCTAGTTTTCCTTATTATTATTTTTTTTCTGCATATATCTGTCCATAAAATAATCCTTATTTTAATGATTGAATATTTTATAATGTAATTATTATTTTTTTTTTACAATAACAGAAGAAAACAAAAAAAAATGTTATTACCAATCAAATAAAAGAATTATTATGGATTTATTAAAGTCAGTGTGATAATTTTTTTTGCTTTAAAAAAAAAAATGCCGAACAAAAAGACTACAAAAAAAAAAATCAATTAACAAATTTTAATTAAAATCATTATGAAAATGAAAAGCCTTTAATGCATATTTTAAAATTACATATATGCATAAACTATAAAATTTACCTGAACAACAATGAAAAAAAAAGGATTAAAAATAAAGTGACAAAAACAAAAACAAAACAAAACAAAAAAAAAAATAGTGTGAATTTGTGTTGTGTGTATTGTGAATATTTAAATATTTATTTTTTAGTATGGTATTTAAAATTTGACTGAAAAGTAATAAAAGGGCACAAAATCAACAATATTTGAACAAAAAAAAAAAAATAAATATCCTGAAAAAAAGGATATTCAAAAATAAATTAGTCAATATTATTAATGAAAAATTTAAAGAGATCAAAAGGTAAGTTGGAAAAATTTTTTTTTCAATTTATTTTTGTGTACTTAGGTATTCAAAAATTAAATAAATTTAAGATTTTTTTTTTTAATTGTGTATCAGAAAAAAAAAATAAGACTTTACTATTTTTCTTTTTGGATGTCAGTACAGGCAAGATAGGCATACTTTTCATTATTCTTTCACAAATTGTTTGAATAAATCTGTCTCGTGTGTGGGGTGATCAGATCTCAATTTCAATCGAGGCAAATCTTTTAAATTAAATACTACCAAGGCAAAAAACTCATCGGGTACTCGCCTCCATAAGCACAATACTGACTTCCAAAAAGAAAAATACTATAGGAATGTTTTTTTCTCCAAATAGGTAATAATACATCATTGGGTGGTGTGAATAAAAAAAAATCAAATGCTATAACTGGTAAATTTTCAGCTAATGCTGTGTTTATAGTGAATAAAAATGAAGTAAAAGCTAGTGCTGAAATTTTCCTACTTTTTATTTTAGTTAAAACTAATTTTTTCAGTAAGTGCTTAAAAAGAGTGAATAAAAAGTAGTTACTTATATAGTTGATGCTGAAAATATTAAGTGAAAACTTAGTATTTTTCAAGCTAGCTGAAAGTAATCTTAAAATAACATTCAGTTGTCTTTAATCGTAAAATATGGCTGCTTTTATGAATATTCGTTCTCAAAAACAATATCGTAAGAGGTTAAATTGTGTAGAACAAGATTACTGTAAATTATATAGATTTACTGAAGATAATGTGGAATGGTTAGCAAGCTATTTTATGGATAAAAGCACTGAAAAAAGAGCAGCAGCTTTATCTCCGAAGAAGAAAATGAAAATATTTTTGCGTGTTTTAAGTGATCCTGGGCTTTCAGATTGGTGTAGCTATGAAAGAAGAAGTTCATCGAACAACTGTATGTAAGATTATACACATAGTCCAGAAAAAAATACTAGCTGAAGCCCATAATTAGATTAGATTCCTTCACAATGATGTCGAAATAAGAAAAGCTCAGGATCAGTGGTCATGGCGATATAATTTTCCCTTCATTTTCCCTTTACTTTACTGAAAATTTACCAATTATAGCATTTGCTTTTTTTTTATTCACACCACCCAATATTCCTACATAAAATTAATAGTACAAACTAAAATTTTCCAGCTCTAACTAAAAAGTTTTAGCTTCAACTAGGACTACATAGTTAAAACTAAAGCTTAAACTGAACACTAAAAGTGTATACTTCTTTTTTATTCACACCACCCATTGTCATGTTATTATTATGTACATTACTTTTTCCTGTTATTCGATCACAGGATCTTTTAAATTAAAAATAAAAATCGAAATGCCAAAAATGTAAGAGTATTTTTTTAAAATGAAAAAAAAAAAAACACAAACGTTCAAGACCTGCAAAAAAAAGCAATTAAAGCCATGGTGCATAAGTTCTCGCATTTTCAATTTTATTAAATTTATTTTATCCTTTATTACAAAGCCCCCTATTGAATCCTATTGAAACATCCTGCATTTACTTATATATTATCGAAGTTTTTCCAATTGAAACTGGATTGGATATCTTTCATCAAAATATATAAGTATGTACTATGTACCTACATATTATGCTCAATGTTAATGTTAAAATTTTATTTAAAAAAGAAAAAATTAAAGAAAAAAAAAAAAAGAAAAGGAAAAAATAAATAACAGATTCTATTTTATTTTTATTTTTTTTAATTTGTTTTTGTAAAACTTATTAATATTTAATTTTATTATTGGGGAATCGATATTAAATTATAAATATAATACATATTTTGTTATTTTTCTTCTACTATATATATATAGGAAAAAACGAAGGAAAAAAAAAAGTTTCATCTAGCTATATTGAAATTTTTAATATGTTTGAAATAATTAAAGATTTATAATAACAACAAAAAATATAAATATAATAAAAATTGGGTAAAATCTCCGAAAATATAAAAATAAACGATGACATAAAAAAGTGTAATTAAAAAAAAAATTTTTTTTAAACAAAAAATGTCGATTTTGAATGAATTTTACATTAGAAAAAAAAAAAAAAAATAAAAATAACTAATATCCTTGTAAGAAATTATTTAATTTCATAAAAATTTCTTTCACATTGATCCAATTAAATATTATACTTTTAAAAAAGTCGTCGCTTCCTGATCCTGATGAAAAAAATAAATAAATGGAATAGAATGGCTTCATGCGGGAAATGACATAGAAGTGTTTATCATCAGAATTTCAAAAGCATTTATTGGGAATTAGCAGCTAAATTGAAATTAATTTCAAATCACTTATTTAGTACACGGATAATCATTTTCATATTTTTTTTTTTTTTATAGGTATGATGTGTCAGTCATGGAAAGTGAAAAATTATGTGTGACAATAATCACCTTTTGTCATACATTGTACATGAACTCTCATTCCAGTTTCAACTATTCGATAGTCAAATGTCGGGAATTGTATCATCAGAAACTTTTTTTTTGTCTTTGTGCACGTCATAAAGTACCCACTCCTATCATACGTACATATACATATGTAAATAATTAAAATAAATCCATAAGAATCTTATTTTATTTTAGAATCTTATATGATAATTAAATTTTTTTTTTTTTTGCTAATTAAGATACATATAATCAGACACTTTTAAAGCAAATTATTTAAACTTCCATGATTTTAAAATTAAAAGTGAGCTATATACTTAGTAGATAAAATATTGTTCTTGAAACAACAAAAAAAAAAGCTAAAATTTTTTATGTCAGTGAGCTTCAATTGATCCTTCAATTAGTTTAATCCTTTGAAAACTCGTACTAATACTTGATTTTTAATTTTCCTATGTCGAATTAATTTCACTTAAATGTTTCATTAGAAAGTTTAAGCTGATTTAATAACGCACAATGTTAAAGAGCCCATCATTTACAATCAGAATTAGAATTTAGAAATTATCGAAATATAAGAATTAATAGTATTAATACGTTTTTTACATGTATGAACTGTAAAACATATATGTATGTGTAAGTTATAGGTAGGTATATCCTAATAAATTTTAAATGTAAATTTTTAATGTTTAATTATTTTGTATTTAAAAAAAAAATCCTTTTAATCATTGAAAATTTTGTGTTGAAAGGTCTTGCACAAAACTCATAATTTCGAATGCCCTCTAGCGGCGAAAATATAGTTACTACACGATAGAAATTTTTACTATAGTATTTTTCTTTTTGGAAGTCAGTATTGTGCTTATGGAGGCGAGTACCCGATGAGTTTTTTGCCTTGGTAGTATTTAATTTAAAAGATTTGCCTCGATTGAAATTGAGATCTGATCACCCCACACACGAGACAGATTTATTCAAACAATTTGTGAAAGAATAATGAAAAGTATGCCTATCTTGCCTGTACTGACATCCAAAAAGAAAAATAGTATAGTACAATTTTTTTCATAAAATAAGTAGTCCAGAGAATATCGTGGTACAATTTTTTTTTACGTATATTATAAATTTTAATAGTCCTAAAAATGATTGATGTTTTATTTCAATTACATATTTTAAAAGCATACAAAAAAAAAAAAACATGAAATTTTGTCCCAATATCTCAAGAACCATTAAACCGATTGAAATAAAATAAAGTGTGTTAGAAAGAAGATAAAGTTCTCTTTAAAATCCTTTTTTTACTCTTTAAAATTATTAAGTGTTATCCTGGAATATCATGAAATGGAGATATAACTATTTTTGTAGAGCATTTCAATTTTGTGACATTTTTAACGGTTTTTTTCGTCTATAAAATGGAATTTGCGACAATAAGGACATATTATATGTCACATTAACCCTAGGATTGTCTGTTCGAGAATGTCACAAATTTGGCCGTGAGTATACAAATGTTTGCCATACATTTTATATGGAAATTTTGAAATTTTTTTTTCAAAAAAAGATATCTGAGTATTCCGTGGACCAAAAATCGTAATTCTTTGACTCTGATATTTGTTCTTCTTTTAAATTGTTGTGTTAAGTTTTCTTGTTTTTCTTCTACTTTTTGAGTTAAAGTGAAAAATAGGGTGAAAAACGTTAACTTTTCATACATTTTCAAATTCAACATAATTATCTTAAAAAAAGACCTAAAGTTGACTTTGAAGGTCTGGAGCTCAGCATCCCGTGAACCAAAAACTTGTATTTTTATATTGAAATATTTATTAAAGTGTTCTCTTCAATATTGTTGCTATTGCAGTTTCATATTTTTTCTAGTTTCCGAGATAAAATGGAAAATAAGGTTGAAAATGTTGAACTTATTAATGGCTTTTCGCGTATTTTGTCGTTTTGGTTAAAAACTATGGCACTTACAGAATTACTTATTGCATAAGATAACTTTTAAGCAACACTTCAACAAATATTTTAATATAAAAATATTAGTTTTTGGTTTAGAGGATGCTGAGATATAGAACTTCAAAGCCAACAATAGATGTTTGCTTTTATGAATGTACAATAATGTATGGAACATTCACGTTTTTCATGTTATTATGCACTTTATCTTGAAAACTAAAAAAAACTACAAAAATACTGTGAAAAACAATACTAAAAAGAACACTTTGATAAATGTTTTAGTATAAAAATATTATTTTTAAGTCGACGGGATGCTGAGATACAGATCTTCAAAGTTGAAATTTAAGTAAAATTTGTGTTTGATCTCAAAAATGTATGGAAAATTTTCGACTCTTTACCTTGTTTTGCACTTTATCTCAAAAAGTAAAAATACTAGAAAAAAATTGTGCGGGATAATCAAGGAAAACACTTTAGAAAATAATTAGGTCAAAGAATTAAGGTTTTTGGTCCACGGAATACTGAGATATCTTTTTTTAAAAAAAACTTTTTAAAATTTCCATATAAAATGTATGGTATACATTTGTATACTCACGGCCAAATTTGTGTTTTTCCATAAAAAAGGATATTTTGTTCTACCGATTTTGAGCTATGACCTTGAAAATTGGGGTGTATTGAAAGAACCCTCTAATGGAGAAATTGGTGAAGGTTTCAAGGTTCTATAGCTCGAAGTAATCGTATTTTATTAAGGGTAAAAGTCCGCGTGTATACGTTTGTATACGATCAGGCAATCCTACGGTTAAAGAGGACATTTCGAAGTACAGTTAGAAAAAAATTCCACTTTAATAAACTGCTGAAGACTGAAGTATAAACAAAATAATGATAGCTTCATTTACAAATATGAGAAAATGAAAGTACATTAATAGGAACTTGTTTTTGTATATAAGAATATTTTGTGAGTAACCTTACCATGCATATAATAAAATAGAATTACGTTATCTATTCAATCAATCAAAATAACATACATATCTACAAACATATTAATATATAGTATATACATATACATATGTATATTATATCTACTATTCAAGAATCATTTTCCTTTCCAATAAAAACAATATTATTACATTGAATAAAATAAAATAAAAATAATCACTTAATAAAAAAAATCAATAAATGGATAAACAAACGATATGAAACCAATTTTCATGTCAAAATTGTGACCTAAATGTTTCCGTATAAATTTAAACAAAATAAAAATATATAAAAGTCCAAAACTATATAAGTATAGAAAATACATAGTAACAAAAATATTAGAAAATAAAATGAAAGAAAAAAATTCAATTTAAATTTCAATTACTTAGAGATGAATCTATTTTCTAATACTTTTATTAATAAACTTATTATTTTTTTCTTTTTTCTATTAGTAGAAAAAGTAATATACATATGTATGTATATGTATTTTTTCTAACTGAAATTTCAATTTAGAATTGAAATAGAAACTTTATTGAACTCTCCGCATAGTTCAACGTAATAATAAGATAATGTAATTATTATATTGGTTGGTTGGTTGACGTGGCGGTTCTTTGGATTATTTCCGAATACCCAATTAGCACTAACTGTGCCGTTTTGATACCACACACCGACACACCTCTCAGTTGTCAGTCAAAGGGTTGTAAACTATTTCTGTCATATGTACATGCATCTACAGTTTAAAGTGGAATGCGAACCACTAAATTCGTTGGTAGAGAACGAATTTTTATTCGTATGACAGGGCTTGGTACTAATATTTTCTTGTAGTTTTTTATGGACCTAGCTTATGGACTCTATGCAAAGCCACCAAACTACTTCAGTACCGAGCACTTATACCCAACTCAAGTGAATTGGTACTCATTCAAAGCTGAGTGAATTTAGGCGCACTGGAACTCGAGACTTTCAGTATCAGAATCAGAAGCCAACACTCTATCGCTTTGTCCACTGCCCGACTTAATTATTATATTAGTACATATACATATACAGGGTGTTCCGTTTGGTTTGCTTAGAAATGATACCAGTGATAGGTCTCATCGAGACAAACAAAAAATCGTATCGGTGATATCTTCTTCAACTATACAGTTTTCGAAAAAAATGAAGATATCAAATCGATGCAGAATCAATTGAGCCTTCTTTTTTTGCAATAAAAAATGAGGGTTAAATTAAGCCTTTTTTGAGAAAAACAGGGTTAAACACAAAACCTTGGAAAAAATTCACAAAATTTTGATTTTGAACGCGCCTAACTTTTTAACAGTTAGACATAGAGGAATAAGTAAGGTATCGTTGAAAAGGGCAAAGGGTTCTCTACATTTTTTCTAAACGCAAAAAGACCCTTGAGTGCCCTTGTAAAATGTTATGGGCAATACCATGAAATAAGAGCAAAAAACTTCAACGCCCTCTAGCGGCCAAACCGTTGGGATTCCCCCCCCCCCCCCCCCCACCGATACGATTTTTTGTTTGTCTCGATGAGACCTATCACTGGCATCATTTCTAAGCAAACTAAACGGAACACCCTGTATAAAATTATTTACAAGAAACTTTTTATAAACACAGTAACAATTATGTATATGTCAGTCAATATCCATCAGCTGGACATAAATTAATTTTGAAATGATTCATCATCAATTCAAAGCCATCAAAGAATTTTTTTTCTTTTTGATGAGAAAATTATGGACTTTATATTATGACGATGTGTTGGATGTCCAATTTTTCAGAAATTTTAAAAAACCTTTGTTAGATCTTGTTTAACTTTAATCGTAATAAAATACAAACTCTTTTTTTTAACTTTTTCATCTTTTAGAGCTTCTTTAAAAATTTCTAAATTTTCTTCCCATTTCTATTTGGGAATTTGACTGGTATAAAGTTTTCACAGCTGTTTTGAATTTATATTTTTGGAGATTCTGTTGTATTTTCCGCTGCCTCGCATTTATAGAATTCTCCCTGTTGGTGTTTCTATAACGGAACAACAATCATCTGGAGGAGGAAAACATTTCAGGGTAAAGTTTTCAGTTCTATATTCTTTATAATATTTTTCTGTAGAATTCTAAAATTCGAATAAAAAAATATTCAAGCATAGAATTAGCACAATACGTGCGTTCTCGATAAAGTCGAAAGTCAAAAAACTTTCATTACGCCGCGCCGTAAACACAATACAGCGATTTTCGTTGTCGGTTGTCGGCGACGGCAAGCTTTACATGTATTTTGTTATTATTACAATTACAAAATACATGTAAAGCTTGCCGTCGCCGACAACCGACAACGAAAATCGCTGTATTGTGTTTGTGGCGTTAAGCATTCATCAAACATAACAACTGTGACATATGTACATATGTCTATATTATATGAGCGGTCGCAAGTAATATAATTGATTCGAATTCAACACATGTCCTTGCATGTTTAATGTCATTCTATGTCCATTATAATTACACCTTTAATGTTATAAAACAAACAGTTAATAGATTGGTTTTTCGAATTCGATTTTTAAATTACCTTATAACTTTTCAATAGGTAACTTTTTTTACTTCATATAATAATTAATGAAGAATTCATTGAACTTTTTTTTTTTTTGAACAGTAACATGGAAATAGTTCCACATTTATTTTTTCTCCATGTAACATGTTTTTCATCAAAACGCGATAAAATACTGAATTTTGTTCGGTACAACAATGTTTTCATATTACATAATGTGAATGTTTACAGAAAATACAGAGAAAATTTTTAAAATTTATTGTCAAAGAGGAATTTAAAAAACAAAAAAAATTGCTAGCAATATTTAAATCATAATTCATGAAAATGTAAGTGTCAAAACATTTTGTAATATGAACAAGTGAACATCTTACAAAAAATCAATAAAAATTGTAATCGTGATATAATTTTCTATTTTTTGCTATCTATTTCCATAATCTGAATTTTAAAACAAATAAAACATAAAACAAATCTAAAAAAAAACACGCTGATGTATTTAAATTTTTTTTCAAAAAAAAAAAAACGCTTACATATTTAATTTAAAATTCAACAAAACTGACGACTGGACTGGCTAAATATAAACAAAATGTTAAATATTAGCATTGTTTATGTTATGATGTAAAACTTGACTGTATGTGCTATAAAATATAAACAATGTTTTTATAGTCAGTCTAGTGAAAGTATTACAAAAATAATCCATATGAATAAAATTATTGTGAATTTCAAAAATATCTATAATGATGATTAAATGTATACACAAATGTATATAAGTACTTATATCGCTACAGAAATTAAAAAAAAAAAAGATATGAAACATGCATGTAATTACTTTTTTTCTTGCATTTTATTTTGTGTAAAGCAAAAAGGTAAATATAATTTCTATATATCGCTCATTCCATGTATGACGGACGGGACGGGACATTGAAGAAAATTTTTTTGAACAATTTTTCTTTTTTACCTTCATATTAGTTCAAATGTATTTCAGTTAAATTTATAAATAATATAATGATTCATCCTAAAAACCTATCAAACCGAAAAGAAAGATGTTTTCCAAGAATTCTTGTTTTAGTTTTATAAGGCGATAAGTGACTATAACGGACGGGACATGAAATGACATTCGTTTTTACAGTCATAAATTCAACATTATTTTTCTTTAAAGTATGTAACTTCACACCTCCTGTTTCATGGTAAATTTTTAGGTGATAAGTAGTCTTAGAAAACTACGACAGAAATTTGTTATTTCTTTAACTCGCCCTAACTAAGATATGGATGTCTCATTTGCCAAATAGATTAACTTCATTTTTGGGGTTTTTTAAGTTTTAGTTCCAGAACTTGATTAATTCTTGGTTTTTTCATATTTAAAGTAATTGGATGTGATGATAAGCCGTTAAATTACTAATTTATTACTTTTCTAGACGTTAAATAGCTAAGGGATTTACCTCCAGAACTCTCCTCTGAACCCCAATATTTTTTCCTTTCATATTCGCCCCGTTGTCATAACCCTGACCCCTACAATTGTTCAATTCCAGTCCGTGTTTATTTAAAACATTAATAATAACTTCAGTCAGTCTTTCACCAGTCGACTCATTGACAGGTATAAATTCTATGAAATGCTCTTTTATTGATATTTTATTGTCATCTGATGATAAGTCAACAAATCGTATTGTCAGTGAAAGTTGTTCTACATGACTATTCTGTGCTATACAAAATTCTAGGATCCAAATTATTACAGAAAAAATTTCGTAGAGGTTTGTACTGTGTGTATATCTTATTTCAAAAATGGAAGGTCTACAATTTGATTTATTTCAGTAATATGGTGTCACAAAGTCACAATATGTATTTATACATAGGTATATTATATACATATTATAACTTCCCAGATAGGACATGAATTAGATAATTTGTTTGCAACGTATACATAAGTAATATATTATATGTATAGTCAAGAAATGTACATATAGATAATTTGTTTTGTCTGTGGTCGGGGATTCCCAGTAAAATAAACAGCAGTGCTCCAACCGAACACTGCATTCCATTGCTAGTGTTGCCATCATAACGATTTTGTAGCTAGATTTAGGAAATTTACTAGTGAGTAGGACTCGCTCAATGAACAAGCGGATATAAAGAGGGGCCTGTGGCGCCCCTCCAAATATAGCGCCCAAGGTGGTCGCCCAACCGCGCCCTACCCTAACGCCGCTACTGACTGTATCTATTTGTCATAAAATGCATTTGGTAACTATAGTTATTTCAGCTTAAAAATAGCCCCCGAAAACCTACTTATGCTGTTATGATACTTACTTTTTTTCCATCTTAATTTTTCAAATCTTTTTAAGCAATGGGTGAATGAGACAGTTGCTTTGGAGTAAGGAGATAAGATATAGACAAGCAAAACTAATAAACATTGATTTGTTGGTAAATTAAGTCGGTACAAGATTAATTTGAAAAAAAAGAATGTGTTTTGAATTCTTTTTTATCGTCTTAATCTTGTATCATCTTAATTTCGTGCACTTTCACGCATTTCAGCTTCAAATGGAACTTTATGTTTTACTCTTTCACTCCTATGTAAAATGTATGTAAAATTATTTAGTGATTTTTTCCTTTCATTCACACGATGCTAAAAATCTGAAAATTAAGATGGAAAAAAAGTAAGTATCATAACAGCATAAGGTCGGTATAATGTGTGTGTTATGTTTATGTATCTGAATTTTTTTAAAACAAGCTTTAGTAACAAAACAAACGTACAGTAGTGAAATATATACCTGGTGAACCTATTTACCCTATTTATTTTTAAAAAAAACTGAAAAAAAATTGTTAGGTTTGGTGTAACAGCTCTCGTAGAATAAGCGATATATTAATCTACATTTACACATGCATATGCACATATAATAGGTATAGAACGTATAGGAACATATAAGACAATTATGTTATACACCAAAATACGAGCATATTTCATGCATGTATATACATATGTACTTAAAATGCCTATAAAATAATGTAAAATTTAAAAATAGCCAAAATTAAAAATTCCAGAACCAGATGTATGTATTATTACTTCAGGCGATATAATAAATTAAACCTATATGTATAATTTTTTTTTTCTTTCTCCTTTTTAATTGATCTTATTTTCACCCAATTGAATATTATATAGATTTTTTGATAAATGTTCTATCATGTTCTAAATGTTTATCATATCCATATGAAATATTTTGATATTCTGTTATAATTATCAAGTGCCAAAATCAATTAAAGAACATAGGTGTATGTACTCGTATATATGTACATATGTATGAACAGGTTGATGAAATATTATAATGATTTTCATGTTTTTAAATTTTCATTAAAACAAGAAAAAAAAAAACACAAAAAACAAATTAATGGAGAACATTTTTAGTTTGTGTGAAAAAAATTTTGGTGAATCATTCTTTGAATATAGAGAAAACAAAAATTCGTTTCTATAGTAGAATCTTCTAGTTTTTTTCTTCTATACTTCATCTACTAAGTTTTTGCACCACACAGTTAATGATTTAATGAATGTCTCGTTTCCTCTCGATGAAGTATAGAAGGAAAAAACTAGTGTTCTGTGGTTTTCGCTTCCTCTTTTTAATGAATGCCATATATAGAGATAAGCCCGACAGCTGAAGGGTTATCCACATATACTATATAGGCATTGATCAAAGTGTAAAGATACCAACTGTCGGTTCCGGCTCCCAAGAGTCCCAACTCCCAAGTATAGTTTTTTTTTTATCCTTTGCTCAGAAGGCGTCGAAAGTCTCATTAGTCTCTCTTATGGTGGGTGACCTAAAACTTGAACAGTATCCTAAGTCCTAAGTCCATTATACATATGGATGTAAATGGCTTTTTGCATTTCTAAGCAATTTTTAATGTCATGATATTGAAACTTTTTCTAATTAATTTTTATTTGTTTCAATTAATTTTAAAATTATTAATGTTTTTTATTAATCTTAATTTTTTTCTCTTCTTTCAGATTAATCTCACGCAAATATTGTTTTCATGAAATTTTGGGAGCAACAAAAAAAAAATTCTATAAATGCGTTATCATAAATTTATTTTGAAAAACGTCCAAATAATTAAGAAGTAATAAATTAAATTTAAAAAAAAAATAATAATTAATAAAACTAAAAAATGATTTGTGTGAAAAAATATATATCCTTGCCGTCATCATTACTAATATCATTTACTACATCATTTATACTATCTCGATTACAATTAATATCAATAAAATATTTTAATTATTTTATTCATAAATACAATAGCTTATTGAAAAAGCTTTTTTTTAACATTTTATTAATCAGTTAATTATTTATTTTTTTATTGTACAATATAAAAATTATTTTTGAATGAGTGAATTGTTTAGACATTAATAAAATTATGTGTTAAATTCATTTTAAAAAAAAAAACATAATAATAATAATAATCATTAAAAATAAAATTATACATTTACAAACATACATACATATACATATATACGTATGTATGGTATATCAAATTTATTATCATAAAAAAATTAAGTAGATATGTTTTTGTTTCGTTTTTTTATTCTTTTATACTTTCTTCTAATGGGACTGATATGTATACATATATATGTACATATTATATATCATGAGACATAATCGTAAATATTTTTTTATATATATTTATGTAACATATAGTTAATAACCAAAAAAAATACATGAATTTTTAATTTGAAAAAAAAAAAAAAACGGTTATAAAAAAAATTAATTCGAAAAAACAAGAGAAGAAAAAAGAGAAAACAAAACAAAAACAGAAACAATAAAAAAAAAAAAAATAAAAATAAAACAAGGACTGTAGTAATAAAATACCAAGAGACTGAATTTTGTTCCTGTGGGACATATTTCAACTAAAAATGCTCGTATTCGTAGCACTGTTCATCATTCATGCTTGCATCGCTGGTAAGTTTTTATTTTTATTTTTTAATTGTTCTTTGTGTTTGTTTTTTATTTTTTCCTTAACAAAAGAATTTTTATGTAATAAAATATGTATGAAATGAATATACCTATAATTCATTTACGTAGTACATTCGATTAGATTAGAGTATCAGCCTAGAGGTGGGATGTTGTTCCCTTGTTACTGCGACCCGTTTGGATCTTTGGTAATTCCTTACTGCTGGTTTTGACCTAAAGTTTCAGGGCTTTGACAAAATCCAAGACATTTTTAGGTGGTAGATGCCACACTTCGTCCGGTGTTATGTACATTTGGTCTATATGCTCAAGCCTAGGACGTATTATACCTTTACACCGCACAGTGGGAAATTTTACCCAAAAAATGCACTTTATTCATTTATGGTCCGATTTTAATGAAACTTCGTAGGTTTGTCTATTGTATTGAAAGAAAATTGTGATTTAATTTTTTTTAAAATCCGTTGAGTAGAAGTGGCTTATTGACATAGGTGAAATTTGAACTAAATGTAATATGCAGAAATAACTTTTTACTCTATAAAAAAGCAATATTGAGTTGAAAAATAATTTTCTATTTTGCAAATAACTTTTTCATTTTGAAAGATAAAGCCATACAATTTGACAATTTTATAGAAAATTGACTGAGCTTTCTTCCTGTGGAATAAAAATAAAGGTTATCAAGGGCTTTTCTCGGGCAAAGCAGGGTTAAACACAAAAAATTGACAAAAAAATACAAAATTTTGATTTTGAAGGCATATATCTTTTCATGAGTTAATAATAGAAAACAAGTAAAGTATCGTTGGAAAGGACAAAGGGTCCTCTACATTTTTTCTAATACAAAGTAAGCCTCTAGAGTGCTTTTATAAAAAGTTATAGGGTGTTTTGTAAAAAAAGTGCAAAAAAAATGTCAACGCCCTCTAGCGGCCAAACGGTTGAGATTGACCCTCCCCTCCCATACGATTTTTTGTTTGTCTTAATGAGCCCTCTCTATTGCATTATATTTGTAGGTGATTTTTGCCGTGTTTTTTTTTTTTTTTTAGATTGAAGCTCAAATTGTTTTGTGGGTCGCCCTGCGTGCGAAGATGTTGAAGCCGTTGAATGTTACAAAATAGTTGGCACTTTTATATAATAATTTAACCATTTTTGATACTTATACAAAAGTCTTTCGTGTTTATAGTGATTTTGTCTAAGTAATTTAAAATACCTACAATAAACAATATTTTTTTTCACATCTTCTTTATTTTTTCACTTGTCATTATTGTTGTCTAAAGTTTGTGTTATGAAATCTACACAAATTTCACAGGCTTCTGAATTATTATTATTTCCAAAAAACTTCTCGATTTCTCACTAACATTTAACTATATTCTTTTAACTTTTCACAAATTTTTTACAATAATTTTAAAATATATTTACTTTAAAGTCGCGTTGATTCACTTTGATCTCGCAATTTCAAAATTTCAAAATGCGTTATTCTTATTTAAAATTGAAGCTTTATACTCGTATAGTGAAAATATTAGACTAAGAAGTATAAAAACCAATGGAGGAGGGAAAACTACATAAAATTGTATAATAATTACTTCACGTATACTTACAATGTACTTAAAACTTAAGTACTTTGAAATAAGATGACGCATTTTTTTTACAAAAAAAAAGGTGCTGAGAACCATATCTACAGGTACTTAAGGACGAATTATGTCCAATGGCGGAAATATGCGGATGAGATTTTTTTTTTATTATCTAATATAGATGTCCTTTGTATTGAATCTGAAGAGATCTTGGATGAAATAGGATTAGATTTTTTTAAAAGCCTTTTGAAATATTAACATATGTTAAAATTGGAGCTACAGGTATATATATATGAATATTTTTTCCGACTAAAAATTTTTTATGATTTAGCTATTACAGGATTAGAAAGGTAATAAAGTGTGACTAATTATTTCCTATTCATTATTTTTCAAAAACATATCATTATATTTTTAGAAGGTACTGATTATGACATATTTTCTAACGACTTTTTCAAAAAACGAACTAACTACGCAGTTTGAGGGCTCATATATCCTTTCTGAGGACACAGGGGCAATTCATAAATTTGAATTTACATACTCCAGGATACTCTTAATAATAAATAGAAACTGAAAAACCCCTACTCATACTTTCGTATTATGGCAATTTAGTGCGTTTTTTGGGTAAAATTTCCCACTGTGCACCGGCACAAGATGTGCTCTGAGGTTTCCGGTTCCTCTTCATAAAATCTACAATTTTGATTTTCCTCCATTCTCATCTTTGTTAGATGGTATCTTAGAGGACAGTGTCCAGTGAAAAAGTCCTACTAGTGTCCTTAGTTCATTTTTTGGAAGCTTTAGGAATTCCAGCGTTTTGCCCTTGTTGGTTTTTATGAATTTTTTTGGCCTGTCTGGCACCTTGTGTTGTCATAGTATAGTACTTTTCTTCTAGACATATGAATTGTTAATATGTATCGTATTCTGTATAATATGTCAGTCTTTCATTATTTAATAAGATTTGCTAATAATTGTCATTACCAAGGACAACGCAGTAATAAAAAGCCAAATAATACGTTTCATGGAGTTTAATAAATCCATCACAAAAAAAAGCTACACAATTAAATAAACGTACATATATTTACGTTTATAAATGTAAATATAAATCAATACAATTCTTTTAACTGTCATCAAGTCCATTATATTAAAAAAAAAAAAAACATGACATGATATGCAAATTTGTATCTGCAGGTGTCCAAAACATAATTCCCCATTACTTTGTTTACTACAAATTTAATTTACATATAGAAAAATAATGAAATTTCAGAAAATGTATAAAGTAAAGTGTAGACAAGAAAATATGATGATTTTGTAAAAGTTGAAGCTTATTGCAAACATCTAATTTAGAATGCCTTTTCCATGCTACAAAACGAATTTTCAAAGAACTTACCAAATTGAAAGTGGCGGAAACGTTTCGTGTCAAGTCCACTCGGGCGATCCAAAAATCAACCAAGAAAAAATTCGGATCATAGGGTCCAGAGATATTTAAATTTGAAATTTGATTTTTAACACTAAACCTACCAGTACCGGTCAAATTGACCGTTTTCAAACTTTTGTAAAATTTACACATATTTAAACGTTGTAATACCGTTATCAAACTATATGACTTTTCTTAAAATATGCATATAATATTTTCTTCACTCTTTACTTCTTTTTTTTTTTTCTTTTTTCCAAGAAAGATTTATTATTTGACCGACTGCGGTAGGAATAGGAATATAAGGAATGTCGGTAGGTTTAGTGTTAACGAAAATGTGCTAAAACTGATTCTATAGTGTTAATTAGGAATTCATTTAAACCAGAAAAGCCAAAGTTAATTTTTCAATTTTTTTCCGTGTAAAAGTAGTATAAAGTGTTCGAATGTATGGAGTATCCTTAACACATATGTACATAGATTATGTAACTTATATTTTGTAATTTGTTGGCGCCTTTTCGAAATCTAAGTCATTGTGTAATATGTACATATGTATGTATATGTGTGTTTTATACAGCAAATATAATATTTTTATTTTTTTTCAACTGTTGTGACACAGTTGATGCCAGATTATAATATAAATCGTAATTATATGTATGTATGTTGTTTCTTTGTAAAATTGAAAAAGAAAAAAAAATTTTAATCTGTGGCAGCCTTTGGTAATTTTTAATTAAAAAATTTCCCTTCGATTGAAATTGAGATCTAATCACCCGACACCACACACGAAACAGATTTATGTAAAAAATTTGTGAAAGAATATAGGAAAACATGACTATCTTGCCTGTACTGTATATTTTATCTCTCTCGGAAGTTTTAATATAACATAAACAAAACAAAAATCAAAATTCCTTTTTTTATACTTAAAGATTTTTTGTTTTCTTCTAAATTTTTTTTTTTTCAGGTACAATTCCTGCAACTCCAGAGAATATCACAGTAACATTTCTTACACCGACATCAGTACGTATTTCATGGCAGACAATGCTTGATTTACAAACGCATCCAATTGAAAAATATGTTGTTACATATAAACCAACAGATGACAGGTAAATTTTAATGTTCAATAAGCAAAATAATCTACCTATTAATTTTGGCGAATTTTATTATATATATTTTATTGTTTTTCTGTTTTTTTGTTCTATGGAATGATTAATTATTAGACTTAGATTTGTGTATACATACATTTGTTTGCCTTTAGCATCACAGAAAAATTGGAACTGCATTCTAATACGCAGTCCAGACGAGACTTTTTTATGTCAAGACTTATGTCTTGACATCGAATATGTCTCATCTCATATAGACCGCTTATGTCTTGTAGACATAGATGGCAAGACATCGATGTCAAGACATCGATGTCAAGACTTATGTCTTTGCTACGATGTCTGCCTGACATGAAAAAAAAAAATGGCGGTTTTAGATGTTTTGTGCAAATGTATCAGTTTTATCATATTTTTATCGAGAGAAAAAATTGTAAATGTGGAGTTTTTTAATAAATTTAAATTATTTTTAAATTTACAAAGTTATTTCGACAAAACTTCACAAAAATATATTTCAAAAATTTTAAACTTTATATTCACTTATTTGAAATGGCAAGACATGAAATGCCCAGACATGAAAAAAATGGCAAGACATAAACAATGTCCTGACATAAGTCTTGACATAAAAAAGTCTTGTCTGGACGACGTATAACATAACATAAATACATACCTATGTATAATTTTCCATATGAAAGTATTATTACATTATTTTTGTTTTGTAATAGGCAGGGCCGGATTAGCCATATAGCAGAAGTAGCAAATGCTACCGGCCCCGCACTTCTGGGGGCCCCGCGAATAGAGAACAAATTGACCCTTTTTTTTTTGCTCGTTAGAAAATTCGTCAAAATAAATTGGTGGAGGGGGGAGTCACAAAGAAGAGTTTTTTTTAGGAGTTAACAGCCGTAAAATAATATTTGCTACCGGCCCCGCGCTGGCTTAATCCGGCACTGGCTATAGGCATGTATTTCTTTGGCATTCGTCATAAAGTAATCATACAATGACACACAAAAACATATATTGGTATAAATTTATTATTATTATTAAACAACATTAGTATGAAAATGAAATTGCCAAACTAATTCTCAAAAAAAAAAGTTAGCACTAGCAACTTATGCCATCGATCGGCTAGGGGTATGAATTTATATTTTAGAATAAATATTATTTGTGTCTATCAGTTGCAAAACGGATCTTTTCCATATTTTGAAAAAATGAGTTATATACGTCATTTGAAAGGTCTTTTAAAAATCTACTTATTTACTTTACTTTTAAAAAAAAAGAAAAAACCTTTTCCTCTGTATTTTGATCGTCAAAATATGAGCTCAGTTGCAAAACAGTACATTTTGTCAAATTTCAGAAACAATTTTGCTTAATAACTCAAAATGACTTAACATGACAAAGACCCCTTTTGCAACTGATAGACACATTTGTTATAATATAATTCTATATGATTGTTTTATGATATTTTTTCTTGTTCCTGTAATTTATAAATTTTGACGGAAGAAGGAAAATGTGATTAAAAAAAAAAGTACATATACTTAATAAAAATTAAAATTCTGCTTAAATTTACATCTTTTTTTAATAGTCAAGAATTAATTATATTTTGCAGAAAGACATTAGAAAGAGTCTGCAAAATATTTCTAAACACGCAAAACCATTTAATAATACATTATATTTATATGTACATATATTTGTGTATATATATATACTCGTAGGTAAGGTATACTTAAGTTGAGGTTGTTGTTCTTGAATTATGTATATAAATTATAGTATGTGATTGTATCTACAAATGTATATATGTATATAGTAAAATTTCGTTTTATATAAAGATTGTAAAATGAAAAAAATATTAATGAGCTCTTAAACGATCTGGCAAATTGGCAGATATTTGCTCATTTTATGGTAAGCAAATGTTTGCCTGACTGATTACACTTATGGCAGATATTCGGTCCGGGAGATTTCATCTGATTTCATTTTTGCCAGTTATCTGTCATGCATCTGTTTTACTGATTAAACGATCTGTTATTTTTTATCTGGTATAAATGCTGTTTGCTGCCCAGTCATTCAAAAGTTTACTGAGCAGATTGGGAGATGATTTCTACGAATAGCCAGATAGAAAAAGTAACTGATTACACATGTAACAGACGTCTGGCAATTTTTGACTGCCAGATTTTGAAAAATGACATCTGTCTTCATCTGTCATAGTGATTACACGCATCTGTCCACGAAAATGGGCAGATATCTGCCAATTTGCCAGATCGTTTAAGAGCACCTTTGAATATGTAATTAAAAAGAAAACTATATCAATAAAATCACTACTTGTTGAGAAATTTAATTACTTATATATGGTCGAAAAGTGTCATACTCGATGAAACAAAATCGTTTCTAGTATACCTACACCCCTTAAAATCAGGCACTAGGATTTTATTAGGGGTTTTTCTTGATAACAAACTAACAGTTCTTCATACCAAATCTCAAAAGGATAGGTGTACTTCTAATATGTGAAAAATCTATCGTATTTTAAATATTTTTTAAGTGGTCGTTTCTAATTACCCAGTTGGAAATGGAAAAATTCTTCTACAGGCACAAATGAAAATGAAAATGCACCAAACGAAAAGGTAAACACTAATGACAGTCTTTCAATATTTCCACCAAAAAGTACCATTAAAGTGCTAAAAGAATCAAAATCAAACAAATTTTTCACAATGCAGAAACTATAAGGAAACGACTAGTATGTTTTCCAATAAGGTTTAACTAATATTGTTTTTTCACTTTATATTTTCCCATCTACGAGTACATACAAGCTTTAATAATTCAAAAAAAAACATCCACTTTTTTCAAAATTTGTTTTTAAATTTCAAATTTGAAAAAAAAAAAAACAAAAAAAAGGGTAAAATGTTTTCATTACAATACGGTATGACAAAATCGATAGTGTTTCGTTCTTTAAAAAAAAAGAAAAAAAAAATTATACAGCAATGATAATTCATTTTTATGTGTTTTTATGTATGTATGTATCTAATTTTTCACCTGTGTTATTGTACATATGTACATACATACATATGTTCATGAATTAAATAATATAAAGGTATGTATTATACAGGGTGTTTCACAGTTCGTGTGCCAAACTGAGCAGGATGGTAGATCCCGGTGAAAAATAAAAGGCAGAAAGGGGGGGGCGGGGTTGTTCATTCATATTGTTGCCGAAATATGTCTAGAAAAACCTGTACTAAAAAAACTTTGTTAACAGAGTAGTAGTTCCACATTTCCTAACATAGGTATATGTTCAGCTTTCCCTCAATGTACCTTGAATATCTCAATAACCATTGTTGAGAATAGATCCCCCCCCTCTCTCTCCCATACGATTTTTTTTCATTTCCCACCGAGATCTACCACCCTGATGTTTAGTTTGACACACGAACAGTGAAACATCCTGTATACTTATAGATTTTTGTAATTTAACAAAACATAACATTACTATATTATGTACATATATTATCCTTTTTCACTGAATTTAAATTATATCAAAATTCTTATTAAAGTATAAATCTAAACATACATACATAAGTACATATGGTACCTATATTCTTGTATTGTACATTCAAAATATACGTATCATATGTTTTGTTCTTGAAATATGAAAAATATACGTATGTATATGTTACTTTTTTACTTTTTGTAAGTATATTTATAACCAATTTCAAGGAATATCTACTATATATGTTTCAAAATAAATTTAAATGTCATCTTGATATACCTACATAATGTATGTTTACAATTATACCTATAATATACATATAGGAGTAAATTCATATTTGTGTAGTAACAAAAGGAAAAAAACATTTTTAAGAACCGACACAAAAAAAAATACAAATACAATAAAATAAATTAAATATAAAACGAAAGTCATACAAAATAATCTAATAATACATAAATAATACAATATATGTATAAACTTACGATAAATTAATTGTATATATAAATATATATTTTTATAATTCTTTATATACTCTATATACTTATACAGTAACGTTCTAAAAAATAGCAGTGCCTAGTGAAAAATATTTACCTCGTGAAAATTTCATATATTTCAAAGCCGCACTGTATTGAAATTCACATAATTTGAAAAATTACTACCTTACTGCAATATTGTATGTATGCATAGATGTCCTTTTTAATTACCTCTCATTCTATTTTGAGTTAATGTACGGAAAGTGCATATTTTAGGTGTTCGAAAAAATAGCAGTATTAGAATAATAAAATAAGAAATATTTTTGAAATAAGTTTTTTACTCTATAAATAATATCAAATTTTTAATTTAAAACGGTGAGTGAAGTATGTGTTTTATTTCCGAATCATGAAAAATAATTTTAAAAATTTTTTTGATTTGTATAGTGCTCAAAAAATGGGAAGATGTCCCCATTATTCTAAAGAAACAAAAATGCGTGAGAAAAAAAAATTATTAAGAAGATCAGGAAATCATTGGATGCTTTGCCAAAATAAACTTCAAATGCATTAAAGTGAAAAAAAACAGCAGAAACAAGAAGTAGGAAGAAAAAAACAACAAATAAACAAGAGCACTACATTATAAACTTGGTTAAGCAAAGCCTATTTGCAACATCTACAGAAATTATAAACATTTTAGGCTTGCCTATTTTACCTTAAAGTGTAAGAAAACGTTTAATAAAAGAAAATTTGTCAACCAGAAGACCTGCCAAAGTTCCATTGCTGAACTAAAGACATATTGAAAATCGATTAAAATTTGCAAGTAAAAAAATAAAGTGAAACGAGTCCTAGTGGTACAACATTTTGTGGTCCGACGGCTTTGAATTATATGAAATTTTCACGAGGTAATAATTTTTCACTATGCACTGCTATTTTTTCAACCTTAGTGTATGTACGAGTATTGGGTGTTTCTATCATAGTGTATTACATAGTGTTCCTACTGAGAGCCGATTTTTTATTTTTTTTATTTATAAATTTTTCTCTGAAAACAAAAACAAAATCCCATATGACTGAAGGAGGTAAAAATAATGCGTATTTCTTTAATGAAAAATTTCCGTATATATGAGCGAAAGCACAATATGATTATTCATACTAATACCTCTTCAACATAGTTTTTTATAAACGCATTTTTCAAAATAGTCACCTAAATGTGCATTAGTGTTCGTTTTTTTTATATAAGCTAAAACCATATAAGATATATGAAACGCATACAAGCATAGCATATAGAAACAGGTTTGTTTACATTTATTTATAATGGGAATTTTCCTTTCTTACTTAAAATTGTGAATGTGTTCGTGTTTTATTTTTTATTTGTAAATATTTACGTTGCATTTCTTTTCAGTCAATGAAAAAATATTCCTATCACCTTTTAGCATTTTCTCAAAAAATGTGAGAAAAAAAAAATAAAAAAAAAATCTTCAGCTCTCAGTAATCCTACTATGTAAGTTCTTCTTTATACTCTGGTTTCTATTGCAACCTATCTAAATTCCTAACAAAATTATACTTAATTTTCTGTCAAATTTGGTAACTTCAGTTCACATTTCAAAAGCTTTTACAATTGAAATTATTTAAGTGAGAACGTCCCGTTAGAAATATTTTGCCGAAAAACATTTATTGTCCTATTTTTCTCTTCAGAAGAGAGTGTGTGTAGTTTCTATCCTTCACGAAACAATATATGAGAACCAAAGCTAATCTATATTTGTATAAGAAGCTATGACACCGATGAAGTGTCTACTTATTTTTTTTGCGACCTTGGTCCTGTTAATAAATTGTAATAAGGAGTTTGTTTGTAAGAAGAAGACCAAAGAAAACAATTTTGAATGACGACAACATTCGATTTGGAAACAGGAACACTGTTGCAGCAATTCAATTTTGTAAATACATTCATATTTTTCTAACAATTTTAATAGAAAAATTTAGATCACCTTATACTTTTCTAATTTACAACATGATAATATGGTGATCTGACTCATATAGAAAAGGCATTCGATATTGCCTTTGAAAATACATTATGAAAAAATCTCATTTATGTACTGTCACGCATTATTATTTTTTATTTTTATGACGTACTATATGTACATACATATACGTATGTTGGGTTTACTCTCTCTTTTACAGCAATACAGTATTGGACAACGGATTTGAACTAAAACGTTGGATCTGTATACTGTTTTTACTAATAGATTTATTTTGTTAATATAGTTGTTAGAAATTGTTCCCGCATAACAATTTGTCAATACTGAGTGATCAGTATCCAAAATCGATATTCTAAAGAAACTCAAATTCACCATCTTAGTTTTAAGTGTAGATGCGAATCTCGAGAATAAACGCTACATCAAAACCACTCGTAAATGATGAGTTTACGTATGGTATACGTAAAGTTATGAGTGATTTCGAGAATAGCCACACAGTTTCCAGTGTAACTTTGTGTATATATGTTACGGTAAATGTGATAAATCGGTAAATATGATAAATTTTCATATATATATAAAATTAACTGTCGAGTTATGTTACAGTAAAGGTGATAAATCCGGTAAATGTGATTAATTTTCGAATATATACAAAATTAACTGCCGAGTTTATATAATTCCCCCCAACTCCCCCCAACTGGTGATTATACAGGCTGTCCGGTTAAAGATTTTTGCTACTTTTCTAGTAAAACACCCTATATTTTTGTTTTTGCTTTTTGTATAGGAATGATACACATATCTAACAAAAGGGAATCCTTTGCTCTTTCAAATATGTATAACCACCACTAAGTTACTAGTTGAGAATCATATAAACTCGGCAGTTAATTTTATATATATTCGAAAATTTATCACATTTACCGATTTATCACATTTACCGTAACATATACATATTATATAAAAACGTAAAAACGAAAAAAGTTTTCGTAAACATCAAATGTAAAATGTTTTTTAGATTTGTTTACACATCACAGATACAGAATTGCGCCCCATGTTCAGGATACAATTAAATTTTGGTATAGATAGTACATAAATTAACAAAAATATCTTTTTTTTATATACTTCTTTTATATTATCTACTATATAAAATATTATTATATACTTAGATTAATTTATATATAAAAACGCAATATGAATTTCAGAATGTTATTTATAGTTGGATAAAGGAAAATTTCATTATTTGATATATTGACAATGACATTTAAATACACTTTCCTTTACCACTACATGTTCAATATATATGTATGTATGAATATACAGATAATATTCATACAAAACCTTTTTATTCTATTTAAGAGTTGAAGTAATAAAAAAAATTTTATTATTGATTTTATTATTATATTTTCTTATTTATTCATTCGTATACACGATATATATATTTATAACAATGACAATGTAATTCTGTAACACACGTATGTACATATGTATATTGAAATGATGGTAACATCCAATTGGCCACCAATATAAAAGCTGTTCAAGCTCTTTCTTATTTTATTTTTTTCTTATTTTTGATAAATCATATAGTATTTTCTTGATAAATCTCTAAGAATAAACAAGAATATTTATATGTACATCAATTACTTAGACGCAATGTATGTATGCTTATGTACAAATCTATATATTTATATATTTCAGAGACAAAATTTCATAAACAAAAGAGATACATTATACATATATGTATGTACATATCTATAAAGGAGTAAAGTAACACACACGTACAGTAGAATACACAGTACAAATAATAAGCTGCTTCAAAAGAGCTCCTTATAAACTATGATGAAGAAGCGCTTCATATATGCTTCTCTTTGAAGCACTTCAAAATTCAGCCGCTGGGATATAGTAATAATACAGCTGAAACATATATTGTAAATGAGTTTTTACGAATCATTAAGGGAATAGTGTCCTGAAAATAAAGTTTATCACTTTAGAAAAAAGAAAGAAGAAAAAAAAAACATTTCTTGTTTCCTTTTGAATATAATATTTAACAGATTGATATGTGACAAATATATATGTGTATGTATGATGATGTATGCCTCTCTTGAGTAAAATTGTGAAAATTTCATAAAATTGATTGAATTTTAGGTTTTTGTCCTTTTCAGATATATGAAATAAAGAAAAAAAAAACAAAAAAAAAAACAGGATATCAATTTTGTTAACACTCCGATTTAATGTTAAATTTTATATACGCGAAATAACGTTGAGACAATTTTTGCAGATCTTTTCGTCCTTTTAAAAAGTATAGTTTAATAAGTTTGAATATTTAAAAAAACTTTTAAAACGAATACTTTTTATAAATAAAATTGCACTGTAAAATGCAAAATTAAAAATTGATTATAAAGCATCTGTATAACTACGATGATATTCGAGTAAAGAGTTGTTCGAGGACGTTTTGGAAGTTTCTCAGTAACTTTCTCCGTTCTTTAAATTCATATTTTTCGAATATTCCATAATATTTAATCATTTTTACGAAATGATCGATTCTAGACAGGAAGCCTTCTATTAACTCATCCTAAATCCGAAAACCCCATGTAAATCCGTTCACGTTTACTATCCTAAAACTCTTTCCAAAAATTTCACAATTACGTCACAAAAAACACTCTTACCCACAAAGTTATTTAGTCAAGGGTTAGTAAGTGGATAAAAAGTACAGTGATGTGCAATATTATTTGTGCAAAAAAAAATTTTTTAACAATAAAGTACGCATTAGTTTGTGCAAATATCTCAAAAACTATGACTAAAATTATGAAAATTATGTATTGTTGAAAAAACAAAGATAGCAATCGATGTAGAATCTATTGAGCTTTCTTTTTCTGCAATAAAAAATGAGGGTTAATTTAGCCCTTTTTGAGAAAGACAGGGTTAAACACATAAATTTGAAAAAAATTCAGAAAATTTTGATTTTAAACGAGTCTTACTTTTTAACAGTTAAGAATAGAGGAACAAGTAAGGTATCGTTGAAAAGGGCAAAGGGTTCTCTACATTTTTTTTTTAACACAAAGTGACCCTTGAGTGCTCTTGTAAAAAGTTATAGGGTACATCGTGTAATAAGAGTAAAAAAAAACTTCAACGCCCTCTAGCGGCCAAACTTTTGGGATTTCACCCCTCCCCCTCCGATACGATTTTTTGCTTGTCTCGACGAGACCTATCACTGGTATCAATTCTAAGCAAACGAAACGGAACATCCTGTATTTAAACTATTTTATACTGCACAAATAATTTTGCACCACAAAATCATTGCACAAATATTTTTTCACATTGAACTTTTGTTTTTGTACCGTTAACTTTGAATGATATTTTTTTTTTTGAATTGTGAATTTGTGGAGAACTGTCTAAGCTATTATTAGAGAAATTTTGAAGCCGATATATTTATTTTTATGGAAGATATACCAAATCAAATACGACTTTATATAAAAAAATTGCTCTGCACAAATAATATTGCACATCACTGTATATAAAAACGGAGTACCGAAGAAATTTGAAATTGACTAAAAAAAATTATTTGATAAGGAATGGACATTGAAATTAAAAGAAATGAAGGCAACAATAGCTGCGTTCCTTTAGGCTACTCCGGAGTAGATAAGCGTAGTTGGGCGTAGTTAGGCGTAGTTTGTGAATGGAACGCTATTTTTCAAATATTTATCAAATTCTAATCTGTAAATTCTAACGTAAAAAAATAAATTTATGTTTTGTGACTGCAACTGCAGCTGTTTTATGACAAAACTAATAATATCTCAAATAAAACACAGTTAATTGCACAAAAAAGTAGATAATTAACTAAGTATAATTATACTTTATTTAACAATTAAAGTCAGTATTGTGCTTATGGAGGCAGTAGCCGATGAGTTTGTTGCCCTTGGTAATATTTAATTTAAAAGATTCTCCTCGATTGAAATTGAGATCTGAGATTGAGACACACGAGACAGATTTATTCAAACAATTTGTGACAGAATATAGAAAAGTATGCCTATCTTGCGTGTACTGACTTTAATTGTTAAATAAAGTATAGTTAATATTTAATTTATTTTATTAATTTTAAGTATTAATTTAATTAGTTTTATTTATATTTATCACTAATTACCAATTTGAATAATAATTAATAAATATTTTCTTTATACATATTCATTACCAATAACCTAAAATTCAGAAAATGTAAACAAACTTTATAACCTCTAAAATGAAAAATCCATCTATTGGATAATAGAATAACTTAAAACCTTTAGTGGTGAATTTTAGTGGTGAAATATATCAACTACGCCCAACTACGCTTGCTTTCTACACCTGAATATGAATAGGAGTAGTTGAGCGTAGATGGGAGTAGATTCATCTACGCTCTACGCCTGATTCGAAATCCCAATGGAACGCAGCTAATGAAAAAGTTAATTATGTATAGCTACAAAACGATTCAACACAAAAATATAAAAATAATTTATCAATTAAATATTGTAATTGTTTATGACTAATTAACTTTAAAACATTTCGTCATTTTTATGTCAAATTTTAGATTTCGATTAAAAAATTTTCTGTTTTAAGACTCGAAAACACGGAAAATAACAAAATAAAAAAATATAAATTTTAATGTCCTCATTTTCATTTTTCAACAGTATTTTCCATTTATAACAATTGCTTTTCCGTCATTGATCATAATACCTGTTTCATCCCTCTTTTAATCTTCAGTTTTTTCTTTCTTTCCCCCCTTAACTTTCTCCATCCACATTTCCATTTTCGTGTTCCATCGTTGTACATAATAAAAGTGTACTGAAGGGATATCCTTAAATCGTGCTTTATAATTTAGATTTTTTTTAAACAAACAAAAGACCAAAAGGCTACTCAGGGTAATATAATAGCTTCCATATTGTTATTATTTTTTCTTCATTTTATAATTTTTTTCACAAGACTCTTCCAAGTAAGTTTTAAAGGCAATTCAACATCTATTATACTTGCAATCAGGGTTGCCACACTAAGGAAAAATAATGTGTCATTTTTTTAAAAAAAATGTGTCAAAACGCTTAAAACAGGTTTTGCTGCTAAAACAGCATGAATTCCTCTTGATCACAGTACTATGTATTATGCTTAAGCAGGAAAAATAAGATACAATAAACATAATTCAAAATTTTTATTCGAAAAAATAAAAAATAACAAAAACAAATAAAATAAAAAAGGTCTTAAAATTGAAAACATAAATAAAATGGCAAAAAGAAATATTTGGGGACATGAAGAAACTCTAAACTTGCCCTAATATTTAAGTTTACATTCAAATATTAGGAAAAGTAAAAAATTCAAGGTTATAATTACTATATTTTGAACCACGTTTGAATCTAAACTGAACTCGATCTTTCGATCCAGGATACTGAAATACGCAGATCGAAGTTCGATCCTTTAATCGCTGGATCTTTGGACCCCATCACGTATGCGTGGTAAGTGATACATTATCACACCAAAGAAAAATTATTATGATGTTCTTTTGAAGAAAAATTTATTTTTTCGTAGTAAATACATCAATGGCTTATTTCTATTTCAATTCATATTAAAAGTGTGAAAATGTGTCACCTGGATAAGAAATGTGTCATTGAGTCAATTGTTAACTGATAAACTAAAAATGTGTCAGAAATGGCACAATTGTGTCAAAGTGGCAACCCTGCTTGCAATATTACTTATTAGACTTGCAGAGAGAGAGAGAGATTCCAAACCAAACACAGAAAAGTAAATTGAAAAATTCTAATTTTTATTTCTCAATTTTAAACACAAGAATATTATTTTCTTTTTTTTTTATCAAAATAAGGGTAATTTTTTTCGGGAGGAATTTTCTTTTATTTATTTGTTTTTTTTGTTTTTTGTTTTTTTTTCTAGATATAATTCAGGTACTTAAATTAACTACTACATACTTATTAAATTATAAATAAAGCAATTTTGAAAAAGAGACAAAATAAGATGATTGATTGTTCTATGATTATTAACTGCGACCAAAACATATGAAAATAAAAAAACAAAAAAAACTAATACAAGAAATAAAAGCAAAATTAAGGAAGAAATTGGTAAATAAATTAAAAAATAATGTCAAAGTATAACGAATTACTTTGACGCATGCAAATGAAAGAAGAGCTACATATATATAGCTAACTAATATATTATAATATCCACTTGATAGAACTAAGTATGTATGTATTATTTTTCCATTTTTTTTTTCGTTTTTATTTTTTGTATTGTTGAAATACGGAATATGTTGAATTTGTTAACTTAAAAAAAAAATAGGGTGTACTCGTATAATATACTCAATTGAATAATAAAAAATAAAATACATAAATACAGAATTCAGGGCCGGATTAGCATACTCCAATCTTACATACACGGTTTAATTTTAAGGAAATTTTGTAGACATTTTGATCTATTCAAAAAAGTATGTTCCCGTGGGAGTAGAAAATTGAAATTTGGCCAGGATATGTTTCTTGAAAAGTTCTCTTCCAAACAAAACAACAACAAAAATCTGTCTACCATGGCAAAAGTTATAGGGTAAAATGCCCTCCCTCCCCTCTTATTTTTGCATTTTTTTTTAAATTTCAATCTGCAGATTAAATTCAATTCTTATTTTTTATCTAGATCAAGTGCTACTAATTTAACTCAAATCCGTATAACAAAGCTCGATCGATATAAAAGACCAAAGTTTACAAGTTCAAATTTTCCCAGTGAAGAAGTGAAAAATATCAGGCTTACCACTTCATCTGTTCCAATAAAACACAGCCATATTCTTATATTAAATTCATTAGAATTTCTGTTCTTCAATATATTTTTTTTTATGTGTTTGTGTGTGGTATAATGGTATTATTTTGTCCTAAATCCCTAAATGTCATCAATAAAATAATAATAATTATTATGATTGTTAATGTCTATTTCTGTCAAATTATCTTATTTCAGTTTGTATGAAATTAAATGAATTGTGTAATTATATGTGAGTGTATAATAATACCGCAATATATACGAGTACATACTCGTATTTATATTTAATATAATTGCTTTTTTATATATGTATGTTTGGTTTTTGTTTTTGTCATCAATCTAAAATGTTGTCTTTTTTTTTTTTCAAATTAAATGATAAATTACACTATAGGGAAAATATTTCAAACTTTTGTCGAAAACACGATAAACATTATTTGTTTTTATATATGCGTTGTTAACCTTCCTAAAAGTACCTTTACGCTACTTGATTTGTCATATGACTTTACTTACACATACTATACAGGGTGTTTCACACATCGTGTGCCAAACTGAAATGGGTGGTAGATCTCGATGAGAAACGAAAATAATTGTATGGGTAGGGGTGGGGTGTCTATTCTCAATGGTTACCGATATATTCAAGGTCAAAGACAATTTTTTTCGAAAAGTAACCAGTTCTACTTTTTGCAACATATTTCAGCATTCACACAATGTAGAGAGATAAATGAAAATTATTTCCATAAAGAACCTTCAGACCTTTTAAAAAATGTCTTTTACAAAGTTTTATGTAAAACGGTTTAAAAGTTATTGTAACTCAAAGTTATAATTTAAGGGCGGTTTTTTCAAAATTAGGTAAATTTGTTGTTCTAAAGAATTATTCAATTGCCTTTTTGGTATGTTTTATTTGACTCTCTGTGTTAATTACTTTGTATTCCTGAAAAGGACTTATTCTAGTCCTGGTTAGGGGTTATTTTAGTCCTGAAAAGGACTTATTGTAGTCCTGATAAGAAGTTATTGTAGTCCTGAAAAGAGCTTATTGTAGTCCAGGAAAGGACTTTTTGTAGTCCTGGAAGGAGCTAATTGTAGTTTTCAATGCTTTTGAATACATTTTGGAGCTCTTTGTCTGATTGCGCCTTTCAATTATGTAATTATTAATAAATTTTCTTAACTTTTCTTCCGGCTCTTATTTGTATCCAAAATGGAGGGTAATACATCGAAAACAATTTGTAAAAGGCATTTTAGGTAATAATAACTTCTTCCAGGACTACAAAAAGTCCTTTCCAGAATTTCAAAAAAGTCCTTTCCTAGACTACAACCAGCTCTTTTCAGGAATACAATAACTTCTTATCAGGACTACAATAAGTCCTTTTCAGGACTAAAATAACCCCTAACCAGGACTAGATACCCGGTCATATGACTTTACACCTGACATATCACAAATATATGTATGTAGGTTATTTTTTCTATTTTCAATTAACATTTCAAGTGCTAATAAAAGTTTGGACATAAGTACATATGTAACTAGAATTACACTTTTATTAATGCACTTGAAAAAAATGTATATATACACAATTCATTGATTGAGAGTTCAAACATTTAAATAAAAACGAGATAATATAATTTTAAAATTCAATCTGAGTTCTATAGCACTTTTTATTTTGCAATGACACTTTTCTTGTGTGTATCACTGAGAAGAAAAAAAATATTATATTTTACTTCTCAGTGCATTTTATTTATAAAAGTTTTTTTTTAATATAATGTATTTTATTTTCAACTTTTTAGTCAAATCTTTTTCCAGTATTCCAGTGAGTGGTTCCATCAACATATAGTATTCTCATCAGTCCACATAATATTTGTCTCCAAAATTTTGGATTTTTGTCCTTATGAGCCATCGCGAATTCTAGTCGGAGTCATTTATTCTTTGGTCAAGTTTTTATGTTGCTATATAAAATATAAATAGTTGCAATTATTTAAAAATTCTGAATGATGTCACTTGGTTAGCTGGGTGAAAAATAAGAAATTATTTGCGTGCGTCATCAAATGTTCCTGGGCTTTATTAAGATTTCTCAAAAAAATGAAAAATAAATTGACAAAAATCTTATCATTATTATGTAGGTAGGACTTAATTTTTTTTAAACCAAAAATATGTATACGTACATTGGCAAATGCTTTTAGCAGAATCTTTTATTAAAAGTTTCGTAAAACTTTTTTTTTTATAACGTATTTGTTTCAAATTTATTCCAGATCGCTCAATATATAAGTTATTATGGAGATACATATTATGCGTATATGTATTACAATAAAAGGACAACTTCTCTAAACTTTTTTCTATGATGTTGCGGCTGAAATTAAAGTTATAATTTTTTCAAATATCGTTTTCTTTTGTAAAGTGAGGTAGAAATTCTGCTATATAAAGAAAGAAAACTTTATTTTTATTTTTCAAGTTCGTTCAGCTGTAGGATTAGAAGAAAAGTAGTAGAATCTTCGCGAGGACTTCTATGGAAAGCTTGTGGAAAACTTCGAATATAGTTTTTGTCTAAATTTTCAGAGTAAGGCTTTTTCCAATAATTTCGACAGTTCGAAAATACATGTAAAAATATTTCTCGACCTTTTTTTTTTTAAATTTCGAACAAGTTTTTCTCCATTACATATAGTTTCTATTTTGTTTCTATTATTTTCCTATAATTTTTTAGAATAGTAATTTTTCATTTAGCTAAAATTCTGAAAGAATATCTATTAGAGGAAATAAATAATTGATATAACATTTCAAAAAAAAAATCAATTTTTTAGAAAAATAAATTAAAGTGTCGTCTGCAAAACTTATATGAACATTTTTATTTCAAAAATCTTTTTGAAAACAAATAAAAATAAAGAAAAAAAAACACAGAACACTACTTATTTGTTTTCTGTGTTTTCATTTCAATTATATGGCTATATTGTTGAATACCTTATGCATACGTTAGGGTTGCCAGACGTCCTACTTTGACGAGGATTGTCCTCTTTGCTTGAATAATGTCCTCTGTCCTCTTGAAGGCTTAAAAATCCTCTCGAAAATTAAGCTGAAAAAAATAAAATAAAACAATATTCCTTCCTTACAAAAGCGCATTCTGAAGCGAAGTTATGAAACAAAAAGTAAAAGTGGTCTTCTTTCTTAAGGCTATGTATTATAACGGTATTGTTATGAATATTAAATGGCCCGATAAACGAAACAAATCTCTTCCTGATCTTATAAAAGCTGAACTTATTATTTTCTTCAATAACACAATGAATTCTACAACTATGTAAAAAATGAAAAAAAGTAATTCAATGCGCTAAATCTAACGAAAAATATGTTTTAAAAAAATAAAAATATAATCATAAGAATTTGTTCATTGTAATACTTTTTTGTTATTTACATTATGAACCTTTTTTGGTTTTTGTTTTTTTTTTGTTATGTTTTTTTTGAAATATGTACATATACATACCTATTTCCATTATAATTTTTTTTATATAATAAATACAAAACGGAGAAAAATCGAATACTTTTTTTAAATTACGTATTAAAACGGCATCTCGTTCTTAATCCTTTACACTTTTAGAGTATCTATCTGATGAAATCCAATCCTAAGCTAAGCCTAATAATATTCTTTGTCCTCGTAAAGATTTATAAAAGCCTGGCAACCTTAAATGTATATTATCCGGAAAAAAATAAAATAAAATAAATGTATAACAATAAAACTTTTCTAATTGAGAAAAAAAAAAGGAAAATTATTAGTTTGTATGTTTATTTGAAAATGTGCAAAAAATAAGAAGAATAAAGAGAAAACGAAAGTCAAAAGAAAACAAGTAACTAAATAAAAATGAAAAACAAAAATAGATATTAATAAATTATCTGTGAGAAATTATTATTATCATCATCATCGACATCATGACAATCAATATCGATTTAAAAAATGAAAGTTTTATTTTTTTTTTCGTATTATTTTTATTCTTACACTAACAATTACACAGTTGAAAAAAAAAAACAATTTTTATTTTAAAAGAAGTTAATAAACAAAATAAACTGACATATGTCAATTAACGCTCCAAAAAAAAAAAAAAAATTTTCAATGAATTTCGAATCGAAGTTTAAAAATTAATGTATGTCATGGTTTTTTATTTTTAAATATCATTCCAAAATACCTTTAATTAGGTTTTTTTTTATGTTTTTGAAAAGATAATTAATTTTCGTAAAAAAAAAAACGAATAGCATTCAAACATTGTCAATTATTTATTAATTAATTTGAAACTTATTCAATTTAGAAAATTTCAAGTGATCGGATGCATATATGTACTACTCTTATTCTGAATTGTAAGAAATATATTTTTAATTTTTATTATATTTTCTTTGTACTCGAAAAGTACTCGTACATATATGTATATAATTTAAATGAGGTACACCTACACATGTACGCACATTGACTTACTTATTAAAAATTATAGATGTGGTAAAACTTTTAGATATAATTGAAATATTTTCTCTTTTAAAAGTGTAAATCAAGTGATAATAAAAATTATCGATTTTTTTTTAAATTAAAAAAACAAAAAAGGTGGAAGAATAATTTTATATTAACATAAATTTAATTTAAAGAGAAAAATTATACAGCAAATTTAAAGCTTTATTTATAATATCAAGGATATCGACGACAGTCAGTTAACATAGTCATTATTATTTCATAACTCTATCTATCCAAGTTTGTTTGTTTTATTTTGCGATTTAAATGAGATAACGCACGATTTTTACAATCTCATGTTCATATATACAATGATAAATTTATATACATACATATAACACAATGTATCTTTTATAGATAAATTTTTATCATATGTACATATATTCGTAATAAATGTATGTACATATACATACATATATGAACAGTTGATAACATGTCATTCATTGAAATATCCTTATGCTTTAAAAAAAAAAAAAAAAAAAATTAAAATAATTATCTAGTGGAAAAATTTAAAGTACTTTAATATAATTCGCAGAAATTTTTTTTAAAAAGTTCAAGGAAAAATAAATTTTCCCTTCCCTTTAGATGTGGTATTGATTAATCTATAGATCTATGTAGATTAATACGAGTGATATTAGGGACGTAGTGGAGACCTTCCTTTCCTTTTTAAAAAAGTCTCTTAAAGTGGTCGTATTCATTGAAGATATGCTTAGCAAAGAATGTTTTTTTTCCTCTAATACTTAGCCCTGCATTATTGGCCTCAATCTTATTCAGCGTTTTGTTGTTCTTGTTTGGTGGGTCATTCAAAAGTAGGTTAGCAACATCCTGTTTTTTACCGGTAGCACGATGTTTACGTAAGCGTTGTTGGTGCGTAATATATTAAAAAATAGTACATTATTAACTTCATAAATCATCATGAAATACAAAATTTTTATATCGTATTGCTTGCTACTAGCTACTAAGCTCTCTTATTTTTACATTTCAGTTTTTATTTTGTTTAATAATTTTTTACTTGTTTTGTTTTGTTTTTTTCCTCTTCCTATTTTTAATAATTATGTTTTGCATTTGCAATGCTGTAGCATGTAAACAAAGAGTGGTAATTGAATGAATTCAAGTTACAGGGTTGTTCAACAAGTGGCTGGAAATAGTGAAGCTGTTGTATTAGATCGTCTTCAACCGAATACACAATATCAAATAACCGTTTCAGCAATTTGGGCTGGTAAAAAATATCGAAGTCGTCAAGTGATATTTCGTACTCTCGGTAACAACAAATACAAATACAAAAAAAAATATATATATGAATTTTTCTATTTGTCCATCATCATTTTTGTTTTTAATTAAAATTTGTTGATAAATTGTCTTTTTAATATTCATAGATTTACCAAAAACTTCATTACAACAGGACCAAGGATCATACATAGGTGCTGGAGCAATGGCACCACATGGTAGCGGTAGTGTAGGAATCTTAACTGATGACGTGCCATTACCAATAAATTCAAACTCAACACATCCGCCAACTAGAGAACTTCCGCCGGTATGTTTGAAATAAAATACTATTTTTTTTTTTTTAGACTATTTAGACGTTTAGTGGCCATATTTGTAGAAGAACACTGGCTTTGTAATTTACTTAATTTCAAAATTAGTATCAATTATTGCGAGTACCGCGTGGAGGTGAAACTGAAACAGATCCTCGAATAAGAGATAACTTTCAAATTTTGCAACTCAGAAACCAAATCTTTCAATTTCATCTTAAAATGTTCTAGCTTGCTAATCGGATGTTTCTCTTTCTAGTTTTTAAAACAAAACAACTTTAAAATATTTAAACGTCATTAATTTTTATTTTTTTGTTTTTCCAATTTCTTTCACATTACAGATTCGTGGAGTTGAAGTTGGTATTGTACTTATAGTCCTTTTAGTATGGGCTGGTGCAATAGCTTTATTTTTTAATCGTTGGGGAAAAATTCGAATGTTACTTCCATATCAGCCAGATTATAAACAGGAGCAATTAAAAGTACCGGGTACAGGTGTATGCACCGGAAGCGTATGCAATGGTCAACATTCACATCAGGTACATTTAGAAAAAAAAACAATTTAACAAATTTAATTAATAATTTTTATTAATATTTTTTTTAAAATTATGTTTCTCTTCTTCGTTTTTTTTTTTCAAACGTTTTTCACTGTCTTCGAAAAGTAAATACAAATTTTCTTTTTTAATTTTTCAAATATTATTTAATTTTTTTTTTTAAATTTAATTTTATTATAATTTTTTTTTTTTTCATTATTATTTTGTATTTTGAATTTTATTTACAACAGTCTGAATTGAAAAATACTAAAACGGTAAAACTGTCCTTTTTTAGAACCTACTTCATGCAGATATGTTATATCAGGTATTCAAAAAAAAAAAAATAAATAAATAAATTCTTGTATAATTTTTTTGTAATCAAATTTTTTTAGAAAAGTTTTCCTTTTTTTTTGTTTATTGTTAAAATTTTTCAAGTGAATATATTTAGAATGAATAAAAAATAAAAGTACATAGCTATATGGTATATTCATAAAAAAAATTTCCGAGTGCGAGTAGATAAATTTTATTTGCTTATACATAATATATACATATATTTTTTTTTCATTCTTTTAAGAAATTAAATTAAATATAGTAAATTTCATTATCCATTTTGAAAAAAAGAAAATTAGTCTGTTTTATAAACTTACTCTATAAATTACGCTATTTTTTCACTCTCTCTCTCTCTCTCTCTCTCTCTCTCTCTCTCTCTCCTCTCTCTCTCTCTCTCTCTCTCTCTCTCTCTCTCTCTCTCTCTCTCTCTCTCTCTCTCTCTCTCTCACCCTCTCTCTCTCTCTCTCTCTCTCTCTCTCTCTCTCTCTCTCTCTCCCTTCTTCTATTTTTCTATATACATACTATTTTTAGCCAGTACATACTACATATGTATATATACATATATTTATATACTATATATGCGCCGTATTTTTATCGCGAAATTGACTAAAGGTG